>JAJONQ010022626.1:0-28793 GCA_036250385.1 Solanum microdontum
GACCGTGAATGGACCTACGGTCCGTAGATCACCTCCGTGGATGCCTTTTTCTGCAGTTCCTTCAGCTGTCTCTAAACTTCCGCGCCTGAACACCTTTCCTGCAAAACATGATAAAAACACATAAAAACCAATATAAAAAGGCCCTAGACACACACAACTTGTAAGTGAACTGTATTAGAAATACCGTAAACTCACGGTATATAAGTGTGTTAATGCAGAATGGCATGGTTATAGCTTATGCCTCCAGACAGTTGAAAGTTCATGAGAAGAACTACCGAACACATGACTTAGAGTTGGCTGTTGTAGTATTTGCTTTGAAGATATGGCGTCACTATTTGTATGGTGTTCATGTTGATGTATTCACTGATCACAAGAGCCTTCAATATATGTTCACTCAGAAAGAGCTTAATCTTATACAAAGGAGGTGGTTAGAATTACTCAAGAATTATGACATGAGTATTCTTTATGACCTAGGTAAGGATAATGTTATTGCTGACGCATTGAGCAGGTTTTCTATGGGTAGTACTACCCATATTGAGGAAGAAAAAGAGCGAGTTAGCGAAAGTTGTACATAGACTTGCACGCTTAGGAGTTTGACTAATGGATTCCATAGAAGAAGTAGTAGTGGTGATGAATGAGGCTGAATCTTCATTAGTGTCAAAAGTGAAAGAAAAGCAAGACCAAGATCCTATTTTGCTATAATTCAAGGAAAATGTTCAAAAGAAAAAAATATTAGCTTTTGAACAAGGGGGAGATGGTGTATTGAGATATCAAGGTAGACTGTGTGTACCAATGGTGGATAGACTCCAAGAGAGGATCATGGAGGAAGCTCATAGCTCCAGATATTCCATCCATCTGGGTTCCACAAAGATGTATCGCAATTTGAGAGAAGTCTATTGGTGGAGTAATGTGAAGAAAGGCATTGAAGAATTTGTTGCTAATTGTCCGAATTGCCATCAAGTTAAAGTAGAGCACCAAAGACCAGGCGGTATGGCTCAAAATATAAAACTTCCATAATGGAAGTGGGAGATGATTAATATGGATTTAAACATAGGCTTACCAAGGTCTCGCAGGCAGCATGATTCTATTTGGGTGATTGTTGATAGAATGACAAAATCAGCCCATTTTTTGCCGGTAAAGACTACCGATTCAGCAGAGGATTATTCTAAGTTGTATCTTCAAAAGGTGGTAAGACTTCATGGGGTTCTAGTCTCCATTATTTCAGACAGAGGTGTGCAATTTACTGCACAGTTTTGGAAGTCATTCCAAAAAGGTTTGGGTTCAAAGGTGAGCTTAAGTATTGCCTTTCATCCTCAGACAGATGGGCAAGAAGAGCACTCTATTTAGACCTTAGGGATATGTTGAGTTCTTGTGTGATTAATTTCAAGGGTAATTGGGATGAACACCTACCTATCATCGAGTTTGCTTAAAACAATATATACCACTCTAGCATCTAGATGGCTCCTTATGAAGCTCTTTATGGGAAAATATGCAAATCTCCTATTGGATGGTTTGAAGTTGGTGAAGCAAGGTTAATAGGACCAGATTTAGTTCATCAAGGTATGGAGAAGGTTAAAGTGATTCAAGAGAGGTTGAAAATGGCGTAGAGTCGTCAGAATTCCTACACTGACTCGTCTGTCAAGTAAGGAAAGTAAGGCATCCATGCTAATAGGTTACATGGGCATAGAAAGGTTGATGATCCATGTGCAACCGGTTGAGATGAACTAGCTGAAGGATAGAGAGGAGTTTGAGAATAAGAGGGCTAAGACATTAGGGAATGAATCCGGGCAGCAAAAGAGTAATGTGAACCGGTCTTGTTTTCAACATAAGCAGAAAGGACCTGTTCCATCATCTGCTAGTGCACCTGTACCAAGGAACAAAGGTTAGTACAATAGTCAAAACTCCCGGAATTTCAGAGCTAGACCTGCACAATCTCAAGGTAGTGTGCTAGAAGGAGGTAGCTGGGCTCCTGCATGTGCTAAGTGTGGTAGGACCCACCCAGGTAATTGTCGTGAAGGCTAGCCAAGTTGTATCAAGTGTGGGCAAGAGGGTCACTTCATGAAAGAGTGCCCTAAAAACAGGCATGGTAGTGGAAATTAGGGCAATAGAGCCCAATCTTCGTTAGTTGCTCCACCAGATAGAGTTGCATCTAGATGAGCTACTTCAAGGGCAGGCGGAGAAGGAAATGTGCTATATGCTATCAAAAGTTTACAAAAGCAAGAGGATTTTCCAGATGTTGTCACTAGTATGATGGAAGTCTTTAACTTTGATGTTTACGCATTGCTAGATCCAGGAACGAGTTATCCTTTATAACTCCATATGTTGCGATGAATTTTGATGTTATTCCTGAGAAACTTAGTGAACCCTTCATTGTTTCTACACATTTTGGTGAGTCTATTCTAGTAGAGAGAGTCTATCGTGATTGTCCCATTTTTGTCAATAACAAGAGTACCATGGCTGATTTAATTGAGTTAGAAATGGTAGATTTTGATGTCATTCCTGGTATGGACTGGTTTCATGCCTATTATGCCTCAGTTTATTGTAGAACTCGAGTTGTCAAGTTTCAGTTTCCAAATAAACCACTCTTAGAGTGGAAAAGCAGTTCAACAGTGCCTAAGGGTCATTTTATTTCCTACCTTAAGGTAAGGAAATTAGTTTCGAAGGGGTGTGTCTATCACTTAGCTTGTTAATGACTCTAGTGTTGAGATACCTCTTATCCATTTAGTTCTAGTAGTAAAACAGTTTCCAAAAGACTTTCCTGATGATCTTCCCGGAGTCCCTCCTGAGAGAGAGATAGACTTTGGCATAAATATTGTTCCAGATACTTGTCCTATATCTATTCCACCATATAGAATGGCACCAACAGAGTTGAAAGAGCTTAAAGAGAAGTTATAGAATGTCTTATGTAAGGGATTTATTCGACTAAGTGTCTCATCTTGGGGAGCTCCGGTCCTGTTTGTGACAAAGAAAGATGGTTCCCTTAGGATTTGTATAGATTACCATCAGTTGAACAAGGTTACCATCAAGAAAAAGTAACCTCTTTCAAGGATTGATGATTTATTCGATCAAATTCAGAGTGCCACTTGTTTCTCTCAAATAGATCTCAGATCTGGCTACAATCAGTTAAGGGTAAGGGAATGTGATATTCCAAAGACAACTTTCAGAACCTGTGATGCTCACTATGAGTTTTTGGTCATGTCCTTTGGTTTGACCAATGCACCTGCAGGATTCATGGACCTTATGAATAGGGTATTCAAACCTTATTTAAATATGTTTGTTATCATCTGTATTGATGACATACTAATATATTCAAGGAATGAAGCAGATCATGCTAGCCATCTCAGAATAGTTCTTCAGACTACGAAAGATAAGGAGTTATATGCTAAGTTCTCAAAATGCGAGTTTTGGCTTGAGGTTGTGGCATTCTTAGGCCATATTGAGTATTCTTTATCACCCAGGTTAGGCAAATGTTGTTGCTGACGCATTGATCAAGTTGTCTATGTGTAGTACCGCTCATGTTGAGGAAGAAAAGAGAGATTTAGCAAAAGATGTGCGTAGACTTGCATACTTAGGACCTTCACTAATGGATTCCACAGAAGGAGGAGTAGTGGTGATGAATGGGGTTGAATCTTCATTAGTGCCAGAAGTTAAAGAAAAGCAAGACCAAGATCCTATTTTGCTGGAATTGAAGCCAAATGTTCATAAGCAAAAAGTATTATCTTTTGAACAAGAGGGAGATGGTGTGTTGAGATATCAAGGTAGATTGTGTGTGCCAATGGTGGAGAGACTCCAAGAGAGGATCATGGAGGAAGCTCATAGCTCTAGATATTCCATTTATCTGGGTTCCACAAAGATGTATCGCAATCTGACAGAAGTATATTGGTAGAGTAGTATGAAGTAGTGCATTGCAGAATTTGTTGCAAACTGTCTGAATTGCCAACAAGTTAAAGTAGAGCACCAAAGGCCTTGTGGTATGACTCAGAATATAGAACTTCTAGAATGGAAGTGGGAGATGATTAATATGGATTTCATCACAGGCTTACCAATGTCTTACAGGTAGCATGATTCTATTTGGGTGATTGTTGATAGAATGACAAAATCAGCCCACTTTTTGCCGGTAAATTCTACCCATTCAGCAGAAGATTATGCTAATTTTTATCGTCAAGAGGTGGTAAGACTTCATGGTGTTCCAGTCTCTATTATTTCAAACAGAGGTGTGCAATTTACTGCACAATTTTAGAAGTCATTCCAAAAAGGCTTGGGTTCAAAAGTGAACTTAGGTACTGCCTTTCATCCTCTGACAGATGGGCAAGAAGAGCACTCTATTTAGACCTTAGAGGATATATTAAGTTCTTGTGTGATTGATTTCATGGGTAATTGGGATGATCACCTACGTATCATCGGGTTCGCTTACAACAATATTTACCACTCTAGCATCCAGATGGCTCCTTATGAAGCTCTTTATGGGAAAAGATGCAAATCTCTTATTGGATGGTTTGAAGTTGGTGAAGCAGGGTTAATAAGACCAGATTTAGGTCATCAAGGTATGGAAAAGGTTAAAGTGACTCAAGAAAGGTTGAAAATGGCGCAGAGTTGTCAGAAATTCTACACTGATGTTAGGAGAAGGGAGTTAGAGTTTGAAGTAGATGATTGGGTATACTTGAAAGTTTCACCCATGAAAGGTGTTATGATATTTAGTAAGAAGGGGCAGCTTAGTCCCCGGTATATTGACCCTTACAGAATATCCAAGAGGGTTGGTAATGTAGCTTATGAATTGGAGCTACCACAGGAGTTAGTTTCGGTCCATCCGATATATCAGATCTCCATGTTGAAGAAGTGCATGAGCGATCCTTCATCGATCATACCAACTGAAGATATTGGGATCAAAGATAGCTTATCTTATGAAGAGATTCCTCTCCAGATTCTAGATCGCCAAGTTCGCAAGTTGAGAACAATGGATGTAGCATTAGTCAAAGTTCTTTGGAGGAATCATTTTGTTGAGGAAGCCACTTGGGAAGCTGAGGAGGATATGAAGAAGAGATATCCATATCTCTTCCAATCCAGAGAGGTTCCGAATTAAGGTACTAATTCTTTCTTAGTTTTTAATTATAAGTTGGCATGTTGTTTAAATTTTCTTCTGGGTGCTTGACTAAATGTTGCATGTTACACCCTTAGCCTAGTAAGAGTAATCTCATTTGAGGATGAATGTTCCCAAGGGGGAGATATTGTAACATCTCGCAATTTTAAATAACTAGAAAGAAGCTAAGATTTTGAAATAGTCATTTTTGGAAAGAATGAAAATCTGGAAATTTTGTTAAGTTAGGAAAAAGTGAGTTTTTGGTCAACTTCAAACGGTCATTACTTGTACCTCAAGATGAGTTAGAGGTACTTCCAAAAATGGTAGGAAAGCTCTTGGAATTATCTTTTCAGAGCCGCTGATTTTGCGCGAGTCCGAGTTCATATGAGTGAGTTATGCCCTTTGGAAGTTCGGTTGTTGGAATAATGAAAGTCCAATCCGAATTTTGAAAGGGTAGTTTGGTCTTTTCCTTGCCCAATTATTTTATTTCATTTTTGGTAATTAAGTTAGGGTCTAATCAGAATTATATCAGTTTACGCTTTTACCAAAATACGGTAGGGCTTGGAGAAAGAGAAGATGAGGAGAAAGGAAAAGAGAGCAACATTCGTCAAGATCATCGAGTTTAGCCTTTGGATTTCATTGGGAGTGATCCGTACAATATATGTGAGATCACATAGCATTGGTTTAGTTCATCCACGTGCCAATCATGATTCTATTCAGCGAAATATGTTTGATTTGAAAGTAAATCCGTTGAGTTCTTGATGAAATTCATTTGAATTCCTGTGGGTTGTGTTGTTGAAGTTTCTTGTGCTTTGATTCATGTTTCCGGGTGTAATTTTGGTTTGAATCTAGCATATATTGAGGGTCTAAATGATTGTAAGTGTTTGGGGAAAGATCGTTGAAGTTTAGAGGATTTAGAGATGAAAAACGAGCAAGAAAAGTCATCTAACGCCTAGGGCAAATTATGGAGCGTCACGCCAGCTAGCGCGCCCCAAAAGAGTCCCTGAAGTTTACCCCTTGGGGTGATGCGCCAGCCAGCGCGCCCCAGGGCAGTCTCTAAAGTTCGCCCTCTGCCTCCCTGGGCCTCTCAGAGCGCCAGGGACACCTGTCTTTCCCATTTCTTCCCCACCTTTCCATACTTGCTCAGTAATGTACCTATGTTTTCTAGTTGATTCCAACAGTCTAAGGTACATATAAAAATCATGAAATTATCTATAAACATGAGATAATCAACCTTTAATCCATAGTACAATTCAAGAAAAGTTAAGATCAAAGTCAAGAGAAGTTCTTAGAGTTTTCTGAAAGTCTTTTCCAAATGTTTTAACTTTGTTTTAAGACTTAAAGTTCAAGTTCAGTAAAGATTAAAGAGTGTAGTTGAAGTTCATTTCTTCAAAAGTATATGGGGACTATGTATTCCCCAAGGGTATAAAATATTCTCACATTTAAACAAGAATGAAAACCTCGATTTACAAAGAGCCTTCGGGTTAGTTTTTAGAAAAGAGTAATTGCTTTCTAAAAGAAGCAAGAGAGGAAACTTTGATTTCCAAGATAGCCTTTGAGCGATGTTTTTGAGCACTAATCTCAAATCACAGAAAGACGTATGTTTTTAAACATAAGAGCTAATATTATATTTTTGGGAGTAGTATTGAGCACCGATATGGGGGAGAGTTCAGACAACTCATAGCCCCCATAAACTATGTAGCCATCATGGGTAGAAAAGGGTCATATTTTTTAGATGATTCCTTTAGTGCTTTTTAGTATAAACTAGTGAATCCACTTAGTAGTTCAGGTTCTATACCCTCTTCAAGGTATAGGACAGCCCTGGCAGTGTGGGGTAAAATGATGTATCATCATAATAGCTCTTACGTGATGGTTGGCGGTTAGAGCAACTCCCACAGAAGTAATTGTATTCTTAAATACATAGTTTATTGTATTTTTACATACATTTCAGAGTTATATGTATCGCTGCATACACACAGAGTTGACATCATGTTTTAAGCAGCTTTTCTTTATATTGCACTTGTTTTAAATTGCTTTATATTGAAATGAGTTCAGTTATGTCGAGTTGAGTTGAGCCAGGTAAGTTCTTCGAATTCTATTCAAGCTTATGTTGTGTTTAGCATTCCAACTTGCATACTCGTACAGTTAATGTACTGATGCCAGTTTGCCTGCATCTTTTATGATGCAGACACAGGTAACTAGGATCAGCATCCAGCGCATCGTTGATCTAGTGAGCACTCTATAGTTAGTTGGTGAGCCTAGTTGCATTCCGGAGGACTCCTTTTATTGCTTTCGATTATTTTATTAGTTCATTAGGATGTCGTGGGGGTTTGTCCCGACGTCCATCTCAGTCATTTGGAGGCTTCATAGATAGAATTAGTTGATGTTAGTTTATGAGTCTTTACTTTCCCTTTTCAGTTCAGTTGAGACTTGAGTTGCCACTTTGGCATTGAATGTTAGTTATAGCATTCTAAGTTATTTATTGAGCAGTTCAATTATTCTTTTGAAGTATATTTATCTTGAGTAAAGTCTTCCGCTGAGTAAGTAAGCCAGGCCAAGGGTTCACTTGGGGCCAACTAAGGTTCTCGAGTGCCAGCCACGTTCGAGGTGTAGGCTCGGGGTGTGACAAACTTGGTATCAAAGCACATAGTTAAATAGTCCTAGGGAATCTATGAAGGTGTGTCTATTGAGTCCTAGTTATCGATGTGAAGCGTGCCACATCTATAATTAGGAGGCTGAAACATTTAAGAATTCCTTTACTTCTTTCATTCTCACTTCGTGCGATAGAGTGTACCTCTATAAAAGTTTCTTTCTAACTCATGCTTACACGTAACTGATTTTGAGCTCGCATATGGTTGAGAGTGCCTTCATGAGGCATTTCTTTCCTCATGAGCTAAGAGAAGAAAAGGGATGGTTGCTGACATAAGCAGCAGGATGAGTTTATTCGTAGTTAGGTTGACTCATCTGTCAAGTAAGGAAAGTAAGGCATCCATGCTAATAGGTTACATGGGAACAGAAAGGCTGATAATCCATGTGCAACCAGTTGAGAAGAACCAGCTGAAGGACAGAGAAGAGTTTGAGAATAAAAGGGCTAAGACATCAGGGAATGAATCCGGGCAGCAAAAGAGTAATGTGAACCGGTCTTGTTTCCAACATAAGAAAAAGGACATGTTCCATCATCTACTAGTGCACCTATACCAAGAAACAAAGGTGAGTACAATAGTCAGAACTCCATGAATTTCAGAGCTAGACCTGCACAGTCTCAAGGTAGTGTGCCAGAAGGAGGTAGCTGGGCTCCTCCATGTGCTAAGTGTGGTAGGACCCACCCAGGTAATTGTCGTGATGGCCAACCAAGTTGTATCAAGTGTGGGCAAGAGGGTCACTTCATGAAAGAGTGCTCTAAAAACAGGCATGGTAGTGGAAATTAGGGCAATAGAGCCCAATCTTCATCTGTTGCTCCACCAGATAGAGCTGAATCTAGATTAGCTACTTCAAGGGCAGGCGGAAAAGGAAATGTCTTATATGCTATCAAAAGTTTACATGAGCAAAAGGATTTTCTAGATGTTGTCACTGGTATGATGGAAGTCTTTAACATGGATGTTTACGCATTGCTAGATCCAGGAGCGAGTTATCCTTTATAACTCTATATGTTGCGATGAATTTTGATGTTATTCCTGAGCAACTTAGTGAACTCTTCAATTTTTCTACACCCGTTGGTGAGTCTATTCTAGCAGAGAGAGTCTATCATGATTGTCCCATTTTTGTCAATAACAAGAGTACCATGGCTGATTTAATTGAGTTAGACATGGTAGATTTTGATGTCATTCCTGGTATGGACTAGTTTCATGCCTAATATACCTCAGTTGATTGTAGAACTCGAGTTGTCAAGTTTCAGTTTCCAAATGAGCCATACTTAGAGTGGAAAAGCAGTTCAACAGTGCCTAAGGGTCATTTTTTTTCATACCTTCAGGTAAGGAAGTTAGTTTCTAAGGGGTGTGTCTATCACTTAGTTTGTTAATGACTCTAGTGTTGAGATACCTCTTATCCATTTAGTTCCAGTAGTAAAAGGGTTTCCAGAAGACTTTCCTGGTGATCTTCCTAGAGTCCCTCCTGAGAGAGAGATAGACTTCGGTATAGATATTCTTCCAGATACTCGTTCTATATCTATTCCACCATATAGAATGGCACCAACAGAGTTGAAAGAGCTTAAAAAGAAGTTATTGGATGTCTTATATAAGGGATTTATTCGACTAAGTGTCTCATCTAGGGGCACTCCAGTTTTGTTTGTGAGAAAGAAAGATGGTTCCCTTAGGATTTGTATAGATTACCGTCCGTTGAACAAGGTTACCATCAAGAAAAAGTAACCTTTTCCAAGGATTGATGATTTATTCGATCAAGTTCAAGGTGCCACTTGTTTCTCTTAGATAGATCTCAGATCTGGCTACAATCAGTAAAGGGTAAGGGAATGTGATATTCCAAAGACAACTTTCAGAACCTGTTATGGTCACTATGAGTTTTTGGTCATGTCCTTTGGTTTGACCAATGCACCTGCAACATTCATGGACCTTATGAATAGGGTATTCAAACCTTATTTAAATATGTTTGTTATCGTCTGTATTGATGACATACTAATATATTCCAGGAATGAAGAAGATTATGCTAGCAATCTCAGAATAGTTCTTCAGACTTCGAAAGATGAGGAGTTATATGCTAAGTTCTCTAAATGCGAGTTTTGGCTTGAGGTTATGGCATTCTTAGGCCATATTGAGTATTCTTTATCACCCAGGTAAGGCAAATGTTGTTGCTGACGCATTGACCAAGTTGTCTATGTGTAGTACCGCTCATGTTGATGAAGAAAAGAGAGATTTAGCGAAAGATGTGCATAGACTTGCATGCTTAGAACTTTCACTAATGGATTCCACAGAAGGAGGATTAGTGGTGATGTATGGTGCTGAATATTCATTAGTGTCAAAAGTTAAAGAAAAGCAAGACCAAGATCATATTTTGTTGGAATTGAAGCCAAATGTTCATAAGCAAAAAGTATTAGCTTGTGAACAAAAGGGAGATGGTGTATTGAGATATCAAGGTAGATTGTGTGTGCCAATGGTGGATAGACTCCAAGAGAGGATCATGAAGGAAGCTCATAGCTCTAGATATTCCATCCATATGGGTTCCACAAAGATGTATCACAATTTGAGAGAATTCTATTGGTGGAGTAATGTGAAGAAAGGCATTGAAGAATTTGTTGCTAATTGTCCGAATTGCCAACAAGTTAAAGTAGAGCACCAAAGATCAGGCGGTATGGCTCAAAATATAAAACTTCCATAATGGAAGTGGGAGATGATTAATATGGATTTTAACATAGGCTTACCAAGGTCTCGCAGGCAGCATGATTCTATTTGGGTGATTGTTGATAGAATGACAAAATCAACCCATTTTTTGTCGGTAAAGACTACCGATTCAACAGAGGATTATGCTAAGTTGTATCTTCAAAAGGTGGTAAGACTTCATGGGGTTCTAGTCTCCATTATTTCAGACAGATGTGTGTAATTTACTACACAGTTTTGGAAGTCATTCCAAAAAGGTTTGGGTTCAAAGCTGAACTTAAGTATTGTCTTTCATCCTCAGAGAGATGGGAAGAAAAGCACTCTATTTAGACCTTAGAGGATATGTTGAGTTCTTGTGTGATTCATTTCAAGGGTAATTGGGATGATCACCTACATATCATCGAGTTCACTTACATCAATATTTACCACTCTAGCATCAAGATGGCTCCTTATGAAGCTCTTTATGGGAAAAGATGTAAATCTCCTATTGGATGGTTTGAAGTTGGTGATGCAGGGTTAATAAGACCAGATTTAGTTCATCAAGGTATGGAGAAGGTTAAAGTGATTCAAGAGAGGTTGAAAATGGCGCAGAGTCATCAGAAATCCTACACTGATGTAAGGAGAAGGGAGTTAGAGTTTGAAGTAGATGATTGGGCATACTTGAAAGTTTCACCCATGAAAGGTGTTATGATATTTAGTAAGAAGGGGCAACTTAGTCCCCGGTATATTGACCCTTACAGAATATTCGAGAGGGTTGGTAATGTAGCTTATGAGTTGGAGCTACCACAAGAGTTAGTTTTGGTCCACCCGGTATTTCAGATCTCCATGTTGAACAAGTGCATGGGCGATCCTTCATTGATCATACCAACTGAAGATATTGGGATCAAAGATAGCTTATCTGATGAAGAGATGCCTCTCCAGATTCTAGATCGCCAAGTTCGCAAGTTGAGAACAATGGATGTAGCATTAGTCAAAGTTCTTTGGAGGAATCATTTTGTTGAGGAAGCCACTGGGGAAGCTGAGGAGGATATGAAGAAGAGATATCCATATCTCTTCCAATCCAGAGAGGTTCTGAATTAAGGTACTAATCCTTTCTTAATTTTTATTTATAAGTTGGCATGTTGTTTTGCATTTTCTTGTGGGTGCTTGACTAAATGTTACATGTTACACCCTTAGCCTAGTAAGAGTAATCTCATTTGAGGATGAATGTTCCCCAGGGGGAGATATTGTAACTTCTCGCAATTTGAAATAACTAAGAAGAAGCTAAGAATTTAAAATAGTCATTTTTGGAAAGAATGAAAATCTGGAAATTTTGTTAAGGTAGGAAAAAGTGAGTTTTTGGTCAACTTCAAACAGCCATACCTTCTAGCTTATGTTGATTTAGAGGTACTTCCACACATGGTAGTAAGTCTCTTGGAATTATCTTTCCAACGCCACTGAGTTTGTGCGATTTCGAGTTCGTATGAGTGAGTTATGCCCTTTAGAAGTTGGGGTGTTGGAATTAGAAAAGTCCAATCCGGATTTTGAAAGGGTACTTTGGTCTTTTCCTTGTCCAATTATTTTATTTCATTTTTGGTAATTAAGTTAGGGTCTAATCAGAAGTAGATCAGTTTATGCTTTTACCAAAATAGGCTAGGGTTTGGAGAGAGAGAAAAGAAGAGGAGAAAGGAGAAGAGATGCAAGATTCGTCATGATCGTCGAGTTTAGCTTGTGGATTTCGTCTGGGGTGATCACTACAAGGTATGTGAGATCACATAGCGTTGGGTAAGTTCAGCCACACGCTAATCATGATTCAATTCAGTGAAATATGTTTGATTTGAAAGTAAATCGTTTGAGTTATTGATGAAATTCGTTTAAATTCTTGTGGGTTGTGTTGTTGAAGTTTCTTGCACTTTGATTCATGTTTCTGGGTGTAATTTCAGTTTGAATCTAGCATATATTGAGGGTATAAATGATTTTAAGTGTTTGGGGAAAGAACCATTGAAGTTTAGAGGGTTTGGAGATGAAAAACGAGAAACAAAGTTGTCAAACACCTGGGGAAAAATGTGGGCCGTCGCGCCAGCCAGCGCGCCGTAAAAGAGTCTCTAAAGTTTACCCCTTGAGGCAACGCTGTAGGGCAGTCTCTAAAGTTCACCCTCTGGCGCCCCGCGCCTCTCAGAGCGCCAGGGACGCTAGCCTTTCCCATTTCTTCCCCACCTTTTCGTACTTGTTCCTTAGTAATGTACCTACGTTTTCTAGTTGATTCCAACACTCTAAGGTACATCTAAACATCATGAAATCTTCCATAAACATGAGATCATGAACCTTAAATCCATAGTCTAAATCAAGGAAAGTTAAGATCAAAGGCAAAAGAAGTAAGAGTCAAGTCAAGAGAATTTCTTAGAGTTTTCCAAATGTTTTTACTTTGTTTTAAGACTTAAAGTTCAAGTTGAGTAAAGAGTAAAGAGTAAAGTTTGAAGTTCATTTCTTCAAACGTATATGGAGACTATGTATTTCCAAAGGGTTTAAAATGATTTCACATTTAAACAAGAAAGGAAACCTCGATTTCCGAATAGCCTTTGGGCTAGTTTTCAGAAAAGATTAATCGCTTTCTAAATGAAGCAACAGAGGAAACTTTGATTTCCAAGATATCCTTTGAGTTAAGTTTTTGAGCACTAAATTCAAATGACAGAAAGAAGTATGTTTTTAAACATAAGAGCTAAAATTATATTTTTAGGAGTAGTATTGAGTACCGATATGAGGGACAGTTCAGACAACTCACAGCCCCCATAAATCATGTAGCCATCATAGGTAAAAAGGGTCATACTTTTTAGATGATTCCTTTAGTTCTTTTTTGCATAGACTAGTGGATCCACTTAGTAGTTCAGGTTCTATACCCTCGGCAAGGTATAGGACAACCCTGACAGCGAGAGGCAAAACGTTGTATCATCACAATAGCTCTTACGTGATGGTTGTCGATTAGAGAAACTCCCACATAAGTAATTGTATTCTTATATACACGGTTTATTGTATTTTTACATACATATCAGAGTTATATGTATCTTTTAATACACAGAGTTGACATCATGTTTTAAACAGCTTTTCTTTATATTGCACTTGTTTTAAACTGCTTTATATTGAAATGAGTTCATTCATGTTGAGTTGAGTTAAGCCAGGTAACTGCTTCAGATTCTTTTCAAGCCTATGTTGTTTTTAGCATTCCAACTCGCATACTCGTACATTCAATGTACTGATGCCAGTTGGCCTGCATCATATAATGCAGACATAGGTAACTAGGATCGGCATCCAGCGCATCATTGATCCAGTGAGCACTCCAGAGTCAGTTACTGAGCCTCGTATTCCGGAGGACTCCTTTTATTGCTTCAAGTTATTTTATTAGTTCATTAGGATGTCGTGGTGTTTGTCCCGACATTCATCTCAGTTGTTTAGAGGATTCATAGATAAAGTTAGTTGATGTTAGTACATGAGTCTTTACTTTCCCTGTTCAGTTAAGTTGAGACTTGAGTTGCCACTTTGGTAGTGAATGTTATTTATTACATTCTAAGTTTTTTTTGAGCAGTTCATTTATTCTTTTAAAGTATATTTATCTTGAGTAAAGTCTCCCGCTGAGTAAGTAAGTTAGGCCAAGGGTTCACTTGGGGCCAACAATTGTTCTCGAGTGCTAGCCACATCTAGGGTGTAGGCTTGGGGAGTGACATTTTCAAAAGACATTCTAATCCTAAAAAATATTAGTAATTCTGAATATGGTATGTCAATTAATAAGTCCACAAACAGATTTTACTATAAAAGCGTAGTGCAATTTCTTTCGTAGCCACCATAAAAAAAAAATATATTTTTTACATAGTATATTTCATCTCAAGCAAGGTTTCTACTTATTAACTTTTTATTTACAAGATATTTAATGTCTGTATGCATGAGATTATTTACTACTGTAAACTAATTATTATTTTTATTTTATTTTATGTGTAGTAAAAATGAATACTTTCATCAACAATAACAAGTTCAACAAGAAGAAAGTGGTGTTCATAATGGGAGCAACATGACGGGAAAATCTTGTCTCTCTGTTGATCTTCCCACCCATTTTCGAGGAGAAATAATCAACTCAGAAAAAATGCACGTACATAAGGGACTTGAAATTATTATAAACAAGATTACAAACACTGAGAAACAAGGTGTACGGCACTATTTGTTTGGTATATATATTTATTTCCAACAATATTTATATCAAATGACTACCTAAATAATTTAATAGTAGTAATTCTAGATTCTAGTGGAAAATATACTTTACTATTAAAATATTATTTATTCCAATTATGAGAAAGTTAATTTGATCACATTTTCTTAGGTGAAATTGAACCAGATTCTGACTTAACACCTGAAGATTTTCATTTGCAAGCTATTGTCTACATAGATTTTTTTTTGAAGATTCAACGTGTTCCAACTATTGTTGGAGGGTCAAATTCGTATATTGAAAAACTTGTGGAAGACCCTGTGTTCATGTTTAAATATAAGTATGATACTTTCTTTATTTGGATTGATGTAGAGCAATCAATCTTGAACCGTTGAGTTGACATGAGGGTTGATCAAATGATTAATGCAGGTAATTTTTGTAATTATTTTATGTATCAATCAAGATATAATCATGCATCTAGTTAAAAACTTTTCTCATATAATTTTCTAAATAATATTTTTTGTTATCAAATATATGTTCCTTTAAATAAAACTCTTGTGTAAATTTATGTTACATGCAGCGCTAGTGGATGAGGTGTGGCAGATTTTCATTCCAGATGCAGATAAGACCAAAGGAATACGATAGTCCATTGGCGTCCCTGAAATGGACAGATATTTAAGAGAAGAAACAAATATAGACGAAGATGATGAATCAAAGAAGATGCTTCTTCAATCGTCAATTGCTAATATAAAGCATAGTACTCGTTTATTAATTTTTCACCAACTTGACAAAATTCAAAGGTTAATAAATGAGAAAATGTGGTTGGTGCATCATATTATTTCTACTGACGCTTTGGAAGGAGATAGAAAAGAAGTTGTTGACGAAACATGGAGGAGTACCGTTTTGCAACCATGTCTAGATATTGTGAAAAGATTTCTCAAAAGTGATGATCACAATATTATTATAGAGTGAACATAAACTATCATTATCTCTATCTTGAGTTATTTTGTCCCTTCGGCACTTTAATTTGGACCTATTTTGTACAGTTTGTATTGCATTACAGATATATATATATGATATGACCCTTCTTTCTATATATATTATTCTTGTCTTTAAAAACATTGTTATTTATAGAGTAAATATTTAAGATTTATAAAAAATATTTATTTTAAGTTTCGATCCAATCCCAAGCCCCAAGTCCAAGTCCAAGTCTTCTATATTTAATATATATTAATTAAATACGTACTTACACAATTACATGAGATCATTCATAATGTCAATGTAATAGAGTAAGAATATAAATGACCATAAATGTTCGGGAAGATTCTACACTAAAAGATTTAGAAAGAATAGAATTGTTAACTCAAAATTTAATATTGTTACATAGAAAATAGTAAATTTGCAATCTATCAGTAATGATCATTTAAGGAAATATATTCTACCTAATTTAGTCACTATGATGGAAGCTTGATTCAATAAAATCTTTATCTATTATTATATGTTTCACAAGTTAATATAAATACTCGTAATTGAAATAGTTATCGATAATTGTTCCCTTTCCTCTAATGGAATTAGACTTAACACTTATGACGTATGGTTAAATAGTGTAAGAATTGACGCATTATCACTTGAATATATTCCGTTAGAAATATTATTGAATTCATTTTACAATCCTTTTGTAATCAATCTTTTCAACAATTCTGTATGTGATCTCATAACAATGTACATCTAGAAACGTCATCCTAAAATTATTTAAGCTTAATCACCAAAATTCAAGGTGACGTATCTATATATTTTTTAAGAACTATTCTTATCCTAACATATATGAATTATATATATATATTTGGTATAACAATTAATAAGTTTATAATCTCATTTTAACAATAAAAGCCCAGTTGTATGTGATCTCCTAACAATATACATCTAATAACTTTATCCTAAAATATATTTAATTATTATTACCAAAATTCAAGTTGACATATCTATAAATTTTTCAAAAGTCATTCTTATCCTAAACAATATCAGTAATTTTGAATATGGTATGTCAATTAATAAGTCCACAAGCAAATTTTATTATAAAAGCTTAATGCAACTTCTTTCGTAGCCACCATAAAAAAAAAAATATCCTACATAGTATATTCCATCTCAAGCAAGGTTTCTACTTATAACTATATATTTACAAGATTTTTTAATGTATGTATGCATAAGTGGTTTTGATGAGATCATTTACTATTGTAAACTAATTATTATTTTTATTTTATTTTATGTGTAGCTAAAATGAATACTTTAATCAACAATTACAAGTTCAACAAGAAGAAAGTGGTGTTCATAATGGGAGCAACAGGAATGGGAAAATGCCATCTATTTGTTGACCTTGCCACCCATTTTCGAGGAGAAATAATCAACTCGGACAATATGCACGTATATAAGGGATTTGAAATTGTTACAAACAAGATCACACACTCTGAGAAATAAGGTGTATGACACTATTTGTTAGGTATATATATGTATTTCCAACAATATTTATATCAAATGACTACCTAGATAATTTAATAGTTGTAATTGTAGATTCTAGCGGAAAATATACTTTACTATTAAAAAATTTAAAATAATATATATATATATATTACAAACAAGATCACACACATTGAGAAACAAGGTGTACGACACTATTTGTTAGGTATATATATTTATTTCCAACAATATTTATATCAAATGACTACCTAGATAATTTAATAGTTGTAATTGTAGATTCTAGCGGAAAATATACTTTACTATGAAAAAATTAAAATATATATTATAATCTTGTATACCAATTAATAAGTTTATAATCACATTTATACTATAAAAGCCCAGTTGTATGTGATCTCCTAACAAAGTACATCTAATAACGTTATCCTAAAATATATTTAATAATTATTACCAAAATTCAACTTGACATATCTATAAATTTTTCAAAAGTCATTCTTATCCTATAAAATATCAGTAATTTTAAATATGGTATGTCAATTAATAAGTCCACAAACATATTTTACTATAAAAGCTGAATGCAATTTCTTTCATAGCCACCATCAAAAAAATAAATATTTTCTTACACAGTATATTCCATCTCAAGCAAGGTTTCTACTTATTAACTTTATATTTGCAAGATATTTTAATATATGCATGCATGAGTGGTTTTCATGAGAATATTTACTGTTGTAAGCGAAATATTATTTTATATTTTATTTATGTGTAGCTAAAATGAATACTTTCATCAACAATTACAAGTTCAACAAGAAGAAAGTGGTGTTCATAATGGGAGCAACATGAATTGTAAAATCTCATCTCTCTATTGATCTTGCCACCCATTTTCGAGGAAAAATAATCAACTCCGATAAAATGCACGTATATAAGGGACTTGAAATTTTTACAAACAAGATCACACACACTAAGAAACAAGGTGTACGACACTATTTGTTAGGTATATATATTTATTTCCAATATTTATATAAAATGACTACCTAGATAATTTAATAGCACTAATTGTAGATTCTAGTGGAAAATATACTTTACTATTAAAAAATTAATATATATATAGATATTATGTATTTTTTATTTTTTTTATTTTTTTTAATTTGGTATACCAATTAATAAGTTTATAAATTGAATATGGTATGTCAATTAATAAGTCGACAAACAGATTTTACTATAAAAGCTTAATGTAACTTCTTTCATAGCCACTATAAAAAAAAAATTGCTACATAGTATATTCCATCTCAAGCAAGGTTTCTACTTATTAACTTTATATTTACAAGATTTTTAATGTATGTATGCATGAGTGGTTTTCATTAGATTATTTACTATTGTAAACTAATTATTATTTTTATTTTATTTTATGTGTAGCTAAAATGAATAATTTCATCAACAATAACAAGTTTAACAAGAAGAAAGTGGTGTTCATAATGTGCGCAACAAGAATGGGAAAATCCTGTCTCTCTGTTGACCTTGCCACCAATTTTCGAGGAGGAATAATCAACTCGGACAAAATGCACGCATATAAGGGACTTGAAATTGTTACAAACAAGATTACACACACTGAGAAACAAGGTGTACGACTCTATTTGTTAGGTATATGTATTTATTTCCAAAAATATTTATATCAAATGACTACCTAGATAATTCAATAGTAGTAATTGTAGATTCTTGTGGAAAATATACTCTACTATTAAAAAATTATTTATTCCAATTTTGAGAAAGTTAATTTGATCACATTTGCTTAGGTTAAATTGTGCCAAATTTGAACTTCACAGCTGAAGATTTTTGTTTGCAAGCTATTGTCTACATAGAAATTTTTTCGAAGACTCAACGTGTTCCAACTATTGTTGGAGGGTCAAATTCTTATATTGAAAAACTTGTGGAAGACCTTGTGTGTAACATCTCGCACCTAGAAACGACTATAAAGAGTTTAAATATGAAAATATTGATTTTTTGAAAGAATAAGGAAATCTGGAAATTTTTGTCTGAGTTAAGAAAGTGAGTTTTGACCATAACTCCTAGGTCAGGATGAGTTAGGAGCGGCTTTTGATATGGTTGGGAAGCTCTTGGAGAGATATTTCCAACGCCGCCAAGTTTACGCGATTTTGACAACGTATGAGTGAGTTATGCCTTACGGAAGTTGGGCTGTTGGATTGAGGAAAGTCCAAATCCGGATTTAAGGAAGGGCAAACTAGTCTTTTCTCTAATTAATTTCCTAATTCGTTTTTAGTGATTTATTGGGGTAAAGACAAAACTTAATTCAGTTTTGGGAAATTAGAATACGCTTAGGGCTTGGAGAAAAGAGAAAAGAAGAAAGAAAGGGAGAAAAACCCAGATTTCGCCAAGAACGTCAAGCGTTTGGAGTGGAATTCTTCAGGGGTGATCCCTATTAAGGTATGTAAGATCTTTTAGTGATGGGTTAGTTCACCCACACACCAACTTTATTCAATTCAGCGATTTTGAGTTGTTTACATGTTAAAAAGTGAAGTTCTTGAAGGATATCGTTTAGTTCTTGATTGGTTGTGTTGCTGAAGTTTCTTGTTGATTTGATTCGTGTTTCCGGGTGGATTTTCGAGTTAGATTTGTTGTAAGTTCAGAGTACTAATGACCCTAAGTGTTTGGGAAAGGAACTAGGGAAGATTGGAGGGTTTAGAGATGAAAAACAAAGGAGAAAAGTCATCATTTTCTGGGTAAAGGGGTGGGGCGCCGCGCCAGCTAGCGCGCCCCAAAGTAGTGTCTGACATTTTGACCTTCGGGCGCCGTGCCAGCATGTTCTCTGAGGTTTGGGGCCTAGCGCCCCACGCCTCTCAAAGCACCAAGGATGCCAGTTCACCCCATTTTTTCCCCGTCTTTTCGTTCTAGTTTCTAAGTGATGTACCTATGTTTCCTAGTTGATTCTAACACTCTAAGGTACATCTAACCATCATGAAATCATCCATAAACATGAGATCATGAACCTTGAATCCATAATCCAATTCAAGGAAAGTTAAGATCAAAGTCAAAGAAGTTAAGAGCCAAGTCTAGAAGTTAAGAAACAAGTCAAAGAAAAGTTTCTTAAAGTTTTCAACTGTCTTTAACAAACGTTTTAACTTCGTTTTAAGACTCAAGTTTCAAGTTAAGCAAAGAGTAAAGAGTCGAGTTCATTTCTCAAAAGCTATAAGGGAACTAAGTATTCCCAAAGAGTTTATAAATGTTTTTACACATTTGAGCAAGAAAAGGGAACATCGATTCCAAGAGAGCTTTTAAGCTAAGTGTTGAGTAATTATCTCAATTCAAAGAAAGAGTTTTGTTTTTTACAAACATATGAGCTACGTATATTTTGGGAGTAGTATTGAGCACCGATATGGGGATGCGAGTTCATATTAACTCAAGTCTCTATAAACCATGTAGCCATCATGGGTAGTAAATGATCATACTTTTTAGATGACTCTTTAAGATGCTTTTAGCATAGACTAGTGGATCCACTAAGTTAAGTGTTCTATATGACGGCAAAGTATAGGACAATTCTGGCAGCGCGGGCAAGATGATGTATCACCACTAAGGCTCATAGTGGTGGTTGTCGGTTAGAGAATCTCCCACAAAAGTTATATTACTTTTATATACAAGTAAGGTTGAGTTTGTTATTGCTTTATCTTTAACGAACAAAGTTGTTTACATTGTTTTACAAGTTTTATTGCATGTGTCTTATTACTTTATATTGAGTTCAGTTATTCATGAGTTGTACATAGCCAAGGTAAGTATTCCTTCTTACTCTTTTCAAGCTTAAGTTGTTGTTTAGCATTCCAACTGACATGCTAGTACATTCAATGTACTCATTCCAGTTGGCCTGCATCGTCTTATGATGTAGACGCAGGTAATCAGGATCAACATCCAGCGCCTCGTTGATCCAGTTGAGCACTCATAGTTAGTGGTGACCCTCCTTGCATTCCGGAGGACTCTTTTATTCTCTTTTAGTCTTTCATTATTAGGATGTTATGGGGTCTGTCCTAGCATCCATCTCAGTATTATAGAGGCTTCATAGATAGTCATACAGTTAGTTATGAGTCTCTCATCTATGTATTTGCAGATACTTTGTTTTGAGACAGAGGTTGCCAATTTGGCTAAGAGTTTATCATTTAAACTATTACATGAGTTTATTTTGTTGAGTTAAGTCTTCCGTTGAATTAAGTAAGCCAGGCCAAGGGTTCGCTTGGGGCCAGCAATGGTCTCCGAGTGCCGGCCACGTCCAGGGTGTAGGCTCGGGGCGTGTCATTGTGTTCATGTTCAAATATAAGTATGGTACTTTCTTTATTTGGATTGATGTAGAGCAATCAGTCTTGAACCGTAGAGTTGACATGTGGGTTGATCAAATGGTCAATGCAGGTAATTTTTGTAATTGTTTTATGTATCAATCAAGATATAATCATGCATCTAGCTAAAAAAATTTCTTAATAATATTTTTTGTTATCAAATCTATGTTCCTTTAAATAAAACTGTTCTTTAAATTTATGTTGCCTGCAGCGCTAATGGATGAGGTGAGGCAGATTTTCATTTCAGATGTAGATTACACCATAGGAATACAATGCTCCATTGGTGTCCCCGAAATGGACAAATATTTAAGAGAAGAAACAAATATAGACGAAAATGATGAATCAAAGAAGATGCTTCTTCAATCGTCAATTGCTAATATCAAGCGTAATACTCGTTTATTAATTTGTCACCAACTTGACAAGATTCAACGGTTAATGAATGAGAAAATGTGTGGTGGTGCATCATATTATTGCTACAAATAAGATCAGACACACTGAGAAACAAGGTGTATGATACTATTTGTTAGGTATATATATGTCACGACCCAAAATGAGTCGTGAGTGACACCCACACTTAACCTCCTATGTGGGTAGACCAACGAATCTAAACCCCAACATATAGCAATAATTCAACTACGAATAACAACAATAACGCGGAAGCTCCAAAACTTATTATAGTAACCAATCAAATAAACCTCTAAAGTCTATTACATATTATCCCCAAAATCTGAAAGTCATCACATCAAGGACATCTAATCTTCAAATACTAAGTCTAAGAGTATTAAAGACACTAAAATAAATGAATAAAATAGTTTATGTCCGAAAACTAAGGACATCATGCCATGACCAAGAGAATCCAACGCAAGCTCGAATAAATAGCTCACCCTTAAACCTGATATGCTGAGACTGGCTAGAGTTGGGGGCGAGTCAAATTCGCCGGTACACTCACTGCACTCCATAAAAGGAAAACAAAGAAAAATAAAGTAGGGCTCAGTACGGGGCAACATGTACTGAGTAGGTATCATTGGCTAACCCAAAATAGAAACTCATATACAATGAATAATAGTATAAAGTCAACTATAGCACTTAGCAGGTGATAAGAAACAACAACATGAACAAGTGACAGTTGAAGCAAGTACGTAATCAATCACAATATCAAGCACACACACGAGGACTCATGCCTCCATATCACACTCATTTGGGAAATGCGTTCATTGAGATTGAGTACATTAAGTTAATTCAATATCTTTTTCCTTCAATGTTACCGTGTCGGACGGAACATGACACTCCGATCCAATAATACCACGTCGGAATGTGACACTCCGATCCAAAAATACCGTGTCGGAACATGACACTCCGATCCAATAATATTATTAATTTATCATTTATTATCACCACTTTTCGATTCATTAATAATATTACATCAAGCCTTCTTTATTCAAGGCATCACTTCGATAGAGAGGTTTTCAGATTATAAATCTCACGGTCTCAGGATTTTAAACCAATCACAAACCACACAACCAAGCCATACAATCACACAATCAAGTACATAGAGAACTTCACAGTATCATTCAATGCATATCAATCGCTATTAAGAGTTTATCTATCAAATAGAATAAACCATAACCTACCTCCACCGAAGAATCGAAGTCAAGCAAGCTACCTCTCCAATGCTTTTCCTTTCCTCAATGCCTCCGAACTTTTCCAATCTATCAATTATATATACATAATTTGTAAGTTAACTAGTCTATAGACACCCATGTTACTATATGTCCAGCCTAAACCCGGAAATTCACCCAATTCTATAATCAATTTTTCCTAATGTTCAAGCCTAAGGATAAACCTTAATTTCTCCCAATAACATAACCTTAATGATATTTAAATAATATAATACACTCTATATTTAATTATCTATCTCCATAAGTTACAACCTAGATTATAATGTGATAACATATAAACAGAATCGCGACCATCAAAGGTAACTGCGTTAATATCAATAACTAGGATACATGATTTATATCCTGAATTGAATTTGGCATATTCTATAATAATCAAATCTTTAGGTTATCATTATCTCATCATTGCCAATCATCATGGCAATTATTACCCACCACTATTTATCTCCCCCAAATCTTAAGACTAACATTCTAACCAAAGGAAATTCAATAGTTTCACTTCAATTCCAGCGACCCAGCTACAGCAATATGAACCCTCATCTGTTAATAAATATTCACGTGTTCGCCTCTTTCTTTTTAACAATTAACTTTATAATAATTAATTAACTGCTCGATCCATCATTAAGCTGATTACCTTGCTGACACCAACCCTAACTCCATTCAATTTCAACACTATAATATAATAATTCTTACACTAAAATGTTATTATAACTTTCCTACATTATCATCTATTCATCTTTTTGCAAAGTAAGGAAAAATTCATGAAATACCTTTAGCCATCGTTCCAATCTTGTTCTCCGACTGCGTCTCTTCAATTTTTTATTTTTTTTCTTCTACAGATTGTTTATAACCCTAATTGTTATACAAGATCAATTATAAAAATAGTAAAAGTGACCCATTATTAATTTTATGATTTTATTTAACCACCAACTAAGTAATTTATTAAAACTACCCCACTAATTTCATAATTATAGTTACGAATAGTCAAAAATACTCATTTTAAATCTATCGAAAGAGTCTTTTACGCAATAAAGAGTTCTAGTACTCAAAACGACCAAACGGGTCGTTACATTAGATACCAATTTACACATCATTTGTCCTCGAACGATCAAAAGACGGCGAGGGTAAGAAAGGGTACATGTCTCAATGATTCTTCAAAATATTAGTACCCAAGCTCTCATCTCAAAAGCATCAAACCAACCAATTTGGAGATCTGTACCTCCTCCCTCACCGTGCTTCAAATGGGGCCATCTCAATACTCTAATGATAATTGTTGTTGTATGTAAACTCACCTAACAACAAAACTATTCTCATGTGGACTCTTCAACTGACCGATTCTCCAACTAGACCTTGACACAACCATCAGGACAAATATTATCTAACATAACCATGATAAAATCCTTAATCAATATTGGCTACAATCAAGAGTGAACCTGAACCAGCCACCACACATTCATAATGCACAAACCATCATAGATCTTATCAAGATTACATCCTCACAACAAAATATTTCCTTGAGCTTAAGCTATAAAAATATGATCTTTAGACAGCAAGTAATCATCTAGGAGAATCGAACTCATCTGATCCAAAGATGGAAATGATCAAGTAACCACCATCGAGTGATACACCCAAGCATACAGAACCTCTAACAACACTGTCGAAATGCTAGATTAGTAACTGTTATAGACAAACCTTAAGAATGACAAAACTAGATCCCATGGTCTCCACATTCAATCACACATAGCCAAAACATGATACCGATAATCAGATAAATTTTAAGTCTATCAAACAACTGTAAATTTTCATGATAGCCCTCCTATAAATTCTCATAAGCAAAGTTGTGAGTGTAGAATCACTAGTACACTTCAACTATCTCAAACAACACCAAATCTTTCATAACTGAAATGAACAAGTCTAACCAAGGATGCCACCCTACCAAAAGGACAATCACAGAATTGGTACACATGATCAGCTACTAGGGACTCACCCATAGAAGCGAAAATACACACGGACGTAGAAAGTGAATCATACTATAAACCACACCCAGAATGAAGTAGTTGGTCATATAAGAATGTACATAACCAAGATCAAATAACTCTAAATACTCCTTCCATAGTGGCCATATCAAACATTTTCATTCATCTGACTCTATCTTTTTGATTTTCTAGCTACCCACAATAACCCATTTAGTCCCTATTATAATTGCACACATATACTTGGTTTATTGAACCGCACATCCACTGAAGTCAACACTCTTAATACTAACAAAACATCATAACCACAACGATCATCTACCTCACTCCCAAACCATCATTAGTGTCAAAGTATTCTTATCAAATACATGTTGAAACTATGGCTATCTCTTTTTCTATTTAAGCATTTCATGACAAATATGAGTCCCAAACAAGGCTTATAACACTAATTTCAAATTTGATAGTACTTTTTCATCGAGATAAAACTATTATATCACACCCAAAGTCAACTCCACACCACTTCCACATACCATGCTTTAGGTACCATTCTAAACCATCACATACCTCATGCCAACACTTAGGGAAATTCTTGGTCACTCAAATTATTTTGTATACTATGAGCTCATAACCTCTATTCACCATCAAATGTCTATGTAACACATCTTAACATTCTATGTAGTCCCATCAATAGAGCAGTATTAACCCAACTCTAAATTGTTAATAACCATGTAGAATTATATCTCACCTCGTGCATCATTCTTAAGTCATCTATCATAATTTGAGCAATCTAACCCCACGTAAAACTCTAAATTTTCCATACCTCACTGTTTGTCACCCAAACCAAAACTCAATCTTCATAAAAGTCTATGATAAACTCTTAGTAAGTCTGTATCGAACAAGTTCACATCTCACAATCATATCTAAACTCATAGGCAAAAATCAATACAACCTTCAACTACACCCCAAGGGTTTATACAAGAGGTCTTATTCCTTCACTTTTCTCAAATTCTTCCCAAGGTGTAAAATTTATAAATATCTCGACCCTTCAATATATCAGACTCTTGTTAATTTCTCTAGCTAGCTTACATATCTCATTCTTTTACCAACAACCCATGACATTTTACCTTATACTCTAAACCAACACTCTAAGGGAAACCCTTCCTTAGATCCTTTAACAATCAAAAGTAACAAACTTTACGACTCCAATCATGTGTAAGTTCTTTCAAATGCTCGATACTCGATGCAATCAATTATTTATTACCTTACAAATTCATACCTTGACAAAACATATCACCAGAAATGCAGACTTATAATGAAAAATTTGAATTGTAAATCAAACTGTGTAACCCAATGCCCTTATCTATCTATATTTGCTTATACTTTGAAGACTTTTATGAATTCCTGTATCTTAGCTTATCATTGATCGCCTATCCATCGATCTTACCATATCCTTCACTAAAAATCCAACCATACTCATTACTAAATTCAACACTACAACAGAACTTATCATCACACTCGAGCTAAACGTCTGTACACTCATTTTTTAAGTTTATCCAATATGTTTTAACAAATTTGATGAACCTGTGACACTATTACCATAAAAGAGCAAAACGGATGAAATGACACTTCTCTGAACCCAATTTTCAATCCCATCCACCTCTAACTCGTATTACCTTGATGCTTAGCATGCCCCTGTCATCACCACGAAGTCAACCTTTTCATCAACATGACACCTCAACACAGTTATATTGATCAGATCCAAAGGACTAACCCAAATTTTATGCACACTTTCTTACTAAAATATTCAATTGCCTTCACCCAAGTATGCTCACTGAATCTTTCCTTTCCCATAAACTTGTCATTCCGATATCAATCCATTATTTTAGAGTTTACGATAAAATCACCAGTCCTGCTTTAGAATCCTCAAGATACACTTCACAACCTAAATGCATTAATTCGTACCAAAGATCCACCACTATACTATTTCTTAAAAATACAACTTAATCCAAGCATCCATAGTAGCAAACTAGTTGGTTTCTCAAATGTGAATGCAACACTAAATCTCATTATCTGAACATGTCATACAACTGATAACTCCTTTAGTAGTTAATATTTCCAATTGACAATCAACATATTCATTTTCGTATAACCCTAGTACTACCACACCATGAAAGTCCGTTAGATACCTCACTAGAATACATCATACCTATCGATAAAATTGTACCCAAACATCCCACACATTTCTACCCATTGAATAGCTGCAAAACATTACCAAATCTGTTCTGTCTTTAGCCCAAACAATTTGCATTCTTTCTTAGATCAGGTCGATAACAAAAGTAACACACTTATATCTAACCAAGTAAGCATAGTACTATTCTAATAGTCATAGCATGACCCTCTTTGGTATACACTCAATCTATAAAATTGTAATAGTGATTCTGACTTCACTTGGTGCAACATAATTTCATTATTCGCTAAGCAACCTATACGTGTTACGACAACTTCACTAACTGTAGTTTCCAAGTAATGGTGTTCATTATCTAGCCTTCCCTTATAACACTTCTTGAATGTTGTCACCTTGGAAAAGTCATCTGGATTCACCCCCTCGACCTCTTATCCCTCAAAGTACGGGATATACACTTCACCATGATGAAGTTAGAAAATGCTTCCCACGTCATAGGTAGTGCCTTTATTGATCATCACTTAACATGAGATTGCCACCACATTCTGGTATCTCCCCAAAACAAGCATGTCACAAACTCAACACTAATACTCTCCACTATATTCATTTTATGAAGCAGCTTAAAACAATCAACAATAAAAGCATAAGCATCTTCATAATCAATACCCATGAAGAATTCAACTTTATGAACTTAATAAAAAAAACAAGTTGATCACTAGTCATTACAGGCCCTGTAGTCAATCGAGAAAATATACATATTTTCAAGGACACATTTTATTTTTCTTTCTTTCTGGTGTTGCTATTTCAACTTCTAATACTCCAGTACTAACCATATGTGAAATAGAGTGAATAAGTTCAGATACCAATTTGTATCACCTAGATACCAATTGGATTCAAGTAGTAAAACGAAAGAAAAAAGGAATGAAGTTTTCCTAAATCCTATAGCCTCTCGAAGAAAAGTAAAGGCATCCCCATCCAATTCCGCAAGACTCTACAACACTTGTCCTTGTGTGATGAGATCACCGAACCTAACGCTCCGATACCAAGTTTGTCACGACCCAAAATGAGTCGTGAGTGACACCCACACTTAACCTCCTAAGTGGGCAGACCAAGGAATCTAAACCCCAACATATACCAATAATTCAACTACGAATATCAACAAGAACACGGAAGCTCCAAAACTTATTAAAGTAACCAATCAAATAAACCTGTAAAGTGTATTACATATAATCCCCAAAATCTGAAAGTCATCACATCAAGGACATCTAATTTTCAAATACTAAGTCTAAGAGTATTAAAGACACTAAAATAAATGAATAAAATGGTTTATGTCCGAAAACTAAGGACATCAGGTCATGACCAAGAGAATCCAACGCAAGCTCGAATAAATAACTCACCCTTAAACCTGATATTTTGAGACTGGCTAGAGCTGAGGGTGAGTCAAATTCGCTAGTACACTCGCTGCACTCCATAAAAGGAAAATAAAGAAAAATACAAGTAGGGCTCAGTACGGGGCAACATGTACTGAGTAGGTATCATCGGCCAACCCAAAATAGAAACTAATATACAATGAATAATAGT
>JAJONQ010022627.1:0-19543 GCA_036250385.1 Solanum microdontum
AAGTAACGTACAGCTAATTAATATAATATAAGAAGTAAAAAACGTACATCTAATTAATATAGTATAAACTTACAGCTAATTAATATATATATATATATATAGTTTAAATAATTTATTTATTATTATTTTTATTATTATTATTATTATTATTTTAAATAAGTGGTAGTATTACATTTGGAGTGGAGAAGAAGTAAAATGAAAAGAAATAGAATAAGAAACATATTTACACCTAATTATATAATATAATATAAGAAGTAGAAAGAAAAGAATCAGAAAAAGAACAAGAAACGTACAACAGTAAAACCCTAATAGAGCTTCAAATCCTGCAAAATAGAACAAATTAACAGAACAACTCTTCCTCAAATCCCGTAAACGAAGGATGCACTACTTCACGTCTCTTCATCATGCTCCCAAAATTCTAACTATTTATTCCAGTTTACAGAAGCTTGAAATCACAAATCGTTACTTCCTTCTTCAGTTAAGGTAAGAAGTTCTCCTAAACCTAATTCATTTATATAAGGAGGTATTGTTGAAAAACTAGTTTTTCATATATTTTTGTTAGATATGAGACAGAAATTCACACATAATCAGTATTTTTTCTTCTTGAAGATACCCTGCTTTTCTTAAAGCTTGAGATTGAAACTTGTTATTTTGTTCATATTTATAAATGATCAATAGCACTATACTAACTTGAATAATAAAATACTGAGAATGCTTAAAAGTCAAACATTCAACTTGGCCAAAAATGGCAACTCAAGTCTTAACATATGAAATGATACTATAAAGACAACTAAACTACTAACTGTCTATGAATCCTCTAAAACAAAGAGGGATGTCGGGAAAGACCCGATCATCCTAACAATGAAAATTACCGAAAGCAAGGTAAAGGAGTCCTTCGCAATGCAAGGATGCTCACCAACAGACTCTGAACTGCTCACTGGATCAACGATGCACTGGATGTCGATCCTAGTTACCTGTGTCTGCATCATAAGAAGATGCAGGCCAACTGACATCAGTACATTGAATGTACGAGTATGCGAGTTAGAATGCTAAACACAACTTAAGCTTGAAAAGAATCTGAAAGGAACACTTACCTGGCTTAACTCAACTCAACATAATTGAACTCATTTCAATATAAAGTAGTTTAAAATAAGTGCAATATAAAGAAAAGCTATTTAAAACATGATGTCAACTCTGTGTGTATGCAAAGATACACTAAAACTCTGAAATGTATGTCAAAATACAAATAATTGTGTATATAAGAATACAATTACTTCTGTGGGAGTTTCTCTAACCGATAACCATCACGTAAAAGCTATTGTGATGATATAACATTTTGCCTCACGCTACCAGGGCCGTCCTATACCTTACCGAGGGTATAGAACCTGAACTACTAAGTGGATCCACTAGTCTATGCTAAAATGCACAAAAAGAATCATCTAAAAAGTATGACCCTTTTCTACCCATGATTCCTAATGAATCCATAATTTGGACTCATTTAGGGCTTCATTTAAATAAAATTAGTGTCCTCAAATACATAATTTGTCTCAATAACTTATGTAAATCCTTAAGTTTCAGGTATTTGGAGTTTGAGGCAAAGCATGGACACTACTTGGCAGAAAGGAATAAAACGGCTGGAAAGACGAAGAAAAGAAGGCCTAAGGATCGCCTAATGCATTAGGCGAATCACCAAATGGCCTTAACCTCGCCCAAAGTTCCAGTGTGCTGAGCCCTGAAGGAAAAGATCAAGTTGGCGATGAAAAGGAGCAGTCGGCGCGTCGCCGAACATTTCCGCGAAGCAATACTATAGCGCCCACTGATCCAGAAAGCGAAGATGTTGAAGGCAATAGCTGAAAGGCGATGAAGCAGACCAAAGGGAGGATCGCCGAGTGCATTGGCAATCCCGACTAACTGCGCTGAGTGATCCTTCACAACACATCTTTTGACAACTATAAATACTAGTTTGAATTTTTATCTCAGTATGCCTTTTCAGATACAACATTGTATTTTCCAATTTTTCAAGTAGAGAACATTTTTGCTTAGCTTTTGAAAATTTGAAGATTTCCAATTCCAAAAAATTAGAAGTGGATGTTGAAGATTCTTTATCCTAGACTCGTTTGAAGTGAATATAAATCATACCTAGTTGATGTTACTTAGATTTGGTATCATTTTCTTCCTTTTTTCTATGTTTAGCTAAAATCCCAATTCTTGGGGTGTGATTTTGTGAATATGGGTTAAATTTCCTGTTGGGTATTATTTATTGTTAGTCTATTTGTTGTTTAAATGTGGTTTCATTTAGTAGTTGTGTCTTAACTTAATGGGACTGTAGTTGCAAATACGATTTCATCTTAGTGTTTTTAGCTTGCTCGAGAGAGAGGTTTTAAAACTAAGACTACTAAATCAATAGCCGGTGGTTATTAGGTCGTCGTGGGTTCAGCTCTAGAGAGTGAATCCTAGGCCTTTTCCCACACGTTCAGCTCAAGAGAGTGAATGGGCTAAGGCGGAGGCTGTGCTTAATTGCGGCAACTCGATGTTTGAGAGAAACCAAGGTTATTCGGGGTAAGTTTCTCAAGAGAGAATTTACCCCTACTAAAGTCTAGCCTAGTTACAAATGTTCAGAAATTGATTATCAATAGATTTTACCCGATTGTGTTGTTGATCCCATAATCCTATCACATCCCAAGAATCCCGTCTCCCTAATTTGCATCTTTATATTTTCACTATTTTTGTCATTAGTTGAATACAAACCCCCTATTGATAATTGACATTCATGTCAACCCCTTGATTTATCATGTTTTTACTCGATAATGTTTTTAGCTATGGTTAACTCTAGCATATTCACGCTTAACTCTTAATTCTCAGAAACCTCTCCCTTGGGACTCGACCCCAACCCTTGGTTGCGTTATATTACTATTGTACGATCGTAGACACTCGAATTGGAAGTTGTGTCTTGATTACGCAAACATCAATGGCTACATGGTTTATGGGACTGTGAGTTGTCTAAACTCTCCCCCATATCGGTGCTCAATACTACTCCCAAAAATATAATATTAGCTCTTATGTTTAAATACATACTTCTTTTTGTGATTTGAGATTAGTGCTCAAAAACTTAGCTCAAAGGCTATCTTGGAAATCAAAGTTTCCCTTCTAGCTTCATTTAGAAAGCGATTACTCCTTTCTGAATACTATCCCGAAGGCTCTTTGGAAATCAAAGTTTCCTTACTTGTTTAAATGTGACAACATTTTAAACTCTTTGGGAAGACATAGCCCCCATATACTTTTGAAGAAATAAACTTCAACTTTTTTCTTGACTGAACTCAAAACTCAAGTCTTAAAACAAAGTTAAATCATTTGTAAAAGACTCTTGGAAGACTCTATGAACTTCTCTTGACTTGACTCTTAACTTTTCTTGACTTGACTCTTAACTGATCCTTGAATTGAATTATGGATTCAAAGATTGAGATTTGTGATAGGAAAGATCTCATGATGTTTATGAATGATTTTAGATGGCTAAACATGAGAAAATATCAAGAAATCACTGCCTGAAAGCTGGTCCGCGACGCTGAGATGCATTTAAATTTTTTATTGCGAAATCAATTTTGAGGTACAACAGTCTGTGACGGCTCCGCTCCGCGAAGAAAAACTTGTCAATTCTGAGGAACAGGTCCAAGGCGCGGACCTGGTACCCAAATTCTGCCGACTTGTTCTTTCTTCGTTATCTAACCCCAAATCACCTAAATTAGATTCTTTTTCCCCAATTCTCTTTAGATTCAGATACCCAACAAATGTACCCAAGAACCTAACTCAAAATAACTATAAAATTGACCTTAAACTCTCAAGAATTCCTCAATATCATCCCAAATTCAAAAACGAAAGTAAATTCAAGAACACACATCAAGAACATTCAAACATTCAATTTTAGGATGAATTCACGCTGAATTAAACATGTTTGGTGCGTGGGTTAACGAACTCAACACTATGTGAACTCACATACCTTGTAGGGATCACCCTCGACGAAAATCCACAAGCTAAACTTGATGATCTTAACGAATCTTGCTTTTCTTCTCCTTTCTCCTCTTCTTTTCTATTTTCTCCAAGCTCTATCGTAATTTGGTAAGAGCTTAAACTGATCTAATTCTGATTAAACCCTAACTTAATTACCAAAAAAGAAATAAAATAATTGGGCAAGGAAAATACCAAACTACCCTTTCAAAATACTTATTGGACTTTCCTTATTCCAACATCCTAACTTCCAAAGGGCCTAACTCACTCATACAAACTTGGAATCACGCAAACTCAGCGGCGTTGGAAAGATAATTCCAATAGATTTCCTACCATATCTGGAAGTTCCTCTAACTCATACTGAGCTAGAAGTTATGGTTGTTTAAAGTCGGCCAAAACTCAACTTATTCTAACTTAACAAAATTTCCAGATTTTGATTCTTCCCAAAAATGACTATTTTCGATTATTAGCTTCTTCTTAGTTATTTCAATTTGCGAGATGTTACAATATCTTCCCCTTGGGAACATTCGTCCTCAAATGATATTACTCTTACTAGCCTATAGGTGTAACATGCAACATTGAGTTCAACCACCCATAAGCAAATGCAAAACAACATGCCAACTTATAAATAAATACCAATAAAGGATTAGTACCTTGATATGGAACTTCTCCGGATTCGAAGAGATGTGGATATCTCTTCTTCATATCCTCCTCATTTTCCCAAGTATATTCCTCAACAAATTGGTTCCTCCAAAGGACTTTGACTGATGGTACTTCTTTTGTTCTCAACTTGCGAACTTGGCGATCTAGAAGCTGAACAGGGATCTCCTCATAAGATAAGCTATCCTTGATCTCAATATTTTCAGTTGGTATGATCAATGAAAGATTGCCCATGCATTTCTTCAAAATGGAGCTGTGAAATACCGGATGAACCGCTGCTAACTCTTGTGGTAGCTCCAACTCATAAGCTACATTGCCAATCCTCTTGGTTATTCGATAAGGTCCAATATACCGGGGACTAAGCTTCCCCTTCTTAACAAACATCATAGAACCCTTCATGGGTGAAACTTTTAGATATACCCAATTATGTACTTCAAATTATAACTCCCTTCTCCTAACATCAGTGTAGGATTTCTGACGACTCTGTGTCGTTTTCAACCTCTCTTAAATCACTTTCACCTTCTCCATAACTTGATGAAATAAATCTAGTCCTATCAACCCTGCTTCACCAACTTCAAACCATCCAATAGGAGATCTGCATCGTCTCCCATAAAGTGCTTCATAAGGAGCCATTTGGATGCTTGAGTGGTAACTATAGTTGTAAGCAAACTCAATTAGAGGTAGGTGATCATCCCAATTACCTTTGAAATCAATCACACATTCCCTCAACATATCCTCTAAGGTCTGAATAGTGCGCTCTGCTTGCCCATGTGTCTGAGGAAGAAATGTAGTACTTAAGTTCACCTTTGAACCCATGCCTTTTTGGAATGACTTCCAAAACTGTGCAGTAAATTGCGCACCTTTGTCTGAACTAATGGAGACCGGAACTCCATGAAGTCTAACCACTTTTTGAAGATACAACTTAGCATAATCTTCTGCCGAATGGGTGGTCTTTACCGGCAAAAGTGGGCTGATTTTGTCATTCTATCGACAATAACTCAAATGGAATCATGTTGCTTGCGAAACCTTGGTAAACCTGTGATGAAATCCATATTAATAATCTCCCACTTCCATTCTAGAAGTTCTATATTCTGTGCCAAACCACCGGGCCTTTGGTGCTCTACTTTAACTTGTTGGCAATTTGGACACTTAGCGACTAATTCTACAATGCCCTTCTTCATACTATTCCACCAATATACCTCTCTTAAGTCATGATACATATTTGTGGAACCCGGATGAATGGAATAACTGGAGCTATGATCTTCCTCTATGATCCTCTCTTGGAGTCCATCCACCATTGGTACACACAATTTACCTTGATATCTCAATACACCATCTCCCCCTTGTCCAAAAGCTAATACATTTTGCTTATGAACATTTGCATTTAATTCAAGCAAAATAAGATCTTGTTCTTGCTTTTCTTTCACTTCTGACACTAATGAAGATTCAGCCCCATTCATCACCACTACTCCTCCTTCCTTGGAATCCATTAGTCGGACTCCTAATCGTGCAAGTCTATGCACATCTTTCGCTAACTCTCTCTTTTCTTCCTCAACATGGGCGGTACTACCCATATACAACCTGCTCAAGGCATCATCAACAACATTAGCCTTGCCTGGGTGATAAAGAATACTCATGTCATAATCCTTGAGTAATTCTAACCACCTCTTTTGTCTGAGATTAAGCTCATTTGGGTAATTCTTCTCATGAACTTTGAACTGTCAGGAGGCATAAGCTATAACTTTGCCATTCTGCATTAACACACATCCCAAACCAACTCTAGATGCATCACAATACACTACAAAACCTTGAGTACCTTCTGGTAAGGTCAAAACTAGGGCAGTAGTTAACCTCATTTTCAATTCATGGAAGCTTTTCTCACAAGCTTCAGACCATTGAAACTTAATTGTCTTCTGAGTAAATTTGGTCAAAGGAGACAAATTGATGAAAAACCCTCTATAAACCTTCTATAATAGCCAGCCAAAGCCAAGAAACTCCTAATATCAGTTGGAGATGTGGGTCTAGGCCAATTCTACACTGCCTCAATTTTTTGAGTATCAACTTTAATTCCCTCTCCAGACACAATATGGCCTAGGAATGCCACAAACTCCAGCCAAAACTCACATTTAGAGAACTTGGCATACAACTCTCTATCCTTTAATGTTTGGAGAACTATTCTGAGATGACTAGCATGATCTTCTTCATTCCTTGAATTGATTAGTATTTCATCAATGAAGACGATAACAAACATATCTAAATAAGGTTTGAATACCCTATTCATAAGGTCCATGAATGTTGCAGACGCGTTGGTCAAGCCAAAGGACATGACCAAAAATTCATAATGACCATAACGGGTTCTGAAAGCTGTTTTAGGAATGTCACATTCCCTTACTCTTAATTGATGGTAGCCAGATCTGAGATCTATCTTATAAAAACAGGTGGCACCCTAAAGTTGATCGAATAGATCATCAATCCTTGGAAGATGATACTTGTTCTTGATGGTAACCTTGTTCAACTGATGGTAATCTATACACATCCTAAGGGAACCATCTTTCTTTCTCACAAATAAGACTGGAGCACCCCAAGGTGAGACACTTGGTCGAATAAAGCCCTTATCTAAGAGATCTTTTAACTGCTTTTTAAGCTCTTTCAACTTTGCTGGTGCCATTCTATATGGTGGAATAGAGATAGGACTAGTAGCTGGGAGAATATCTATACCAAAGTCTATCTCTCTCTCAGGAGGGACTCCTGGTAGATCATCTGGAAACACTTCTGGAATCTCTATTACTACTGGAACTAACTAGATAGGAGGTATCTCAACACTAGAGTCATTAACACGGACTAAGTGATAGACACACCCCTTAGAAACTAACCTCCTTGCCTTAGGATATAAAATAAAATGACCCTTAGGCACTGTTGAACTGCTTTTCCACTCTAAGACTGGCTCATTTGGAGACTGAAACTTGACGATTCGAGTTCTACAATCAACTGAGGCATAATAGGCATAAAGCCAGTCCATATCAAGAATGACATCAAAATCTACCATGTCTAACTCAACTAAGTCAGCCATGGTACTCTTGTGATTGACGAAAACGGAACAATCATAATAGACTCTTTCTGCTAGAATAGACTCACCATCAGGTGTAGAAACACTGAAGGGTTCACTAAGTTGCTTTGGAAGAACATCAAAACTAAAGACTTGGATCATACCAGTGACAACATCTAGCGAATCCTCTTGCTCTCGGCGACTAGTGATAGCATAAAGACGGTTTCCTTCTCCACCTGCCCTTGAAGTAGCTCATCTAGATGCAACTCTATCAAGTGGAGCAACTGAAGAAGACTGGGCTCTATTTCCCCCATTACCATTACTTTGTCTGCTCTTAGAGCACTCTCTCATAAAATGACCATTCTGGTCACACCTGAAGCAACTAGTTGAGCCATCACGACACATCTTTGAGTGGCTCCTAGCACACTTAGGACATGCAGGAGTCTTAGTACCCCCTTGTGCCTCACTACATTGCGAATGCGCAGGTCTAGCTCTGAACTTCTGAGAATTCTGACTATTGTACTCACATTTGTTCCTTGGTGCAGGTGCACTAGCAGATGATGGAACAGGTCCTTTATGCTTACGTTAGAAAGAAGACCCTTTCACATTATTCTTTTTCTACCTGGATTCATTCCTTAATGTCTTAGCCCTCTTATTCTCAAACTTTTCTCTATCCTTCATCTTGTCCTCCTCAACTTGTCATCTTGTCCTCCTCAACTTGTTGCACATGGATCATCAGCCTGGCTATGCCCATGTCACCTATTGGCATGGCTACCTTACTTTCCTTATTTGACAGACGAGGCAACCCAACAATGAATAAACTCAACTTGCTCGTCATGTCGGTAACTATCTCTTTGCTTCTCTTAGATCACGGGGAAAGAAAAGCCCCATGAAATCACCCTCAAAATAGTCTAACTCACAATCTGTTACGCGCAAGCATGAGTTAGAAAGAAACTTTTTTAGAGATAAAACTCTAACGCACGAAATCAATATGAAAGAAGTGAAGGAATTTCCTAAATGTTGTAGCCTCCTAATTATAGATGTGGCGCGCTTTACACCGATAACTAGGACTCTACAGACACGACTTCATAGACTCCCTAGGACCCTTCAACTCTGTGCTCTGATACCAAGTTTATCAAGCCCCGAGCCTACATCCCAGATATGGTTGGTACTCGAGAGCCATTGTTGGCCCCAAGCTAACCCTTGGCCTGACTTACTTACTCAGCGGAAGACTCTATGCATATGTATAATGATCAATAGCACTATACTCACTTGAATAATAAAATACTGAGAATGCTTAAAATTCAAACATTCAACATGGCCAAAAATGGCAACTCAAGTCTTAACATATGAAATGATAATGTAAAGACAACTGAACTACTAACTGTCTATGAAGCCTCTAAAACAAAGAGGGATGTTGGGACACGACCCCCAATCATCCTAACAATAAAAAAATACTGAAAGTAAAGTAAAAGAGTCCTCCGAAATGCACGGAGGCTCACCAAAAGACTCTAAACTACTCACTGGATCAACGATGCGCTGGATGCCGATCCTAGTTACCTATGTCTGCATCATAATAAGATGTAGGACAACTGGCATCAGTACATTAAATGTACGAGTATGATAGTTGGAATGCTAAACACAACTTAAGCTTGAAAAGAATCTGAACGGAACACTTACCTCGCTCAACTCAACTCAACATAACTGAACTCATTTCAATATAAAGCAGTTTAAAACAAGTGCAATATAAAGAAAAGTTGTTTAAAACATGATGTCAACTCTGTGTATATGCAAAGATACACTAAAACTCTGAAATGTATGTAAAATTACAAATAAATATGTATATAAGAGTAAAATTACTTATGTGGGAGTTTCTCTAACCGACAACCATCACGTAAGAGCTATTCTGATGATACAACATTTTGCCTCATGCTGCCAGGGCCATCCTATACCTTTCCGAGGGTATAGAACCTGAACTACTGAGTGGATCCACTAGTCTATGCTAAAATGCAGTAAAAGAATCATCTAAAAAGTATAACCATTTTCTACCCATGATGGCTACATGGTTTATGAGGGTTGTGAGTTGTCTGAACTCTCCCCCATATCGGTGCTCAGTACTACTCCCAAAAATATAATATTAGCTCTTATGTTTAAAAACATACGTCTTTCTGTGATTTGAGATTAGTGCTCCAAAACTTAGCTCAAAGGTTATCTTGGAAATCAAAGTTTTCCCTCTTGCTTCATTTAGAAAGCGATTACTTTTTATGAAAACTAGCCCGAAGGCTCTTTGGAAATCAAAGTTTCCTTACTTGTTTATATGTGAAAACATTTTAAACTCTCTGGGAATACATAGCCCCCATATACTTTTGAAGAAATGAACTTCAACTTAACTCTTACTGAACTCAAAACTCAAGTCTTAAAACAAAGTTAAATCAATTGTAAAAGACTCTTGGAAGACTCTAGGAACTTTTCTTGACTTGGCTCTTAACTTTTATTGACTTGACTCTTAACTGATTCTTGAATTGAATTATGGATTCAAAATTACTAGCCCGAAGGCTCTTTGGAAATCAAAGTTTCCTTACTTGTTTAAATGTGAAAACATTTAAAACTCTTTGGGAATACATAGCCCCCATATACTTTTGAAGAAATGAACTTCAACTTAACTCTTACTGAACTCAAAACTCAAGTCTTAAAACAAAGTTAAATCATTTGTAAAAGACTCTTGGAAGACTCTATGAACTTCTCTTGACTTGGCTCTTAACTTTTCTTGACTTGATTCTTAACTGATTCTTGAATTAAATTATGGATTCAAGGATTGAGATTTGTGATAGGAAAGATCTCATGATATTTAGGAATTATTTTAGATAGCTAAACATGAGAAAATATCAAGAAATCACTGCCTAAAAGCTGGTCCGCAACGCGGAGTTGGATTTAATTTTTTTATCGCCAAATCAATTTTGAGGCAGAATGGTCTGTGATCGCTCCACGACGCAAAGAACAAATTGTCAATTCTGAGGAACAGGTCCACGACACGGACCTGGTACCCAGATTCTGCCGACTTGTTCCTTCTTCATTTTCTAACCCCAAATCGCCTAAATTCAATTTTTTTTCCTCCAATTCTCTTTAGAATCAGATACCCAGCAAATGTACCAAATAACCTCACTCAAAACAACTCTAAAATCGACCTTAAACTCTCAATAATTCCCCAATATCATCCCAAATTCAAGAACGAAAGTAAATTCAAGAACACATATCAAAGAACATTCAAACTTTCAATTTTTAGGACGAATTTACGTTCAATTAAACATGTTTGGTGCGTAGGTGAACGAAATCAACGCTGTGAACTCACATACCTTGTAGGGATCACCCTCGACGAAAATTCACAAGCTAAACTTGACGATTTTGACGAATCTAACTTCTCTTCTCCTTTGTACTCTTTTTTTTTTAATCTTTTCTCCAAGCCCTAGTGTATTTTGGTAAGAGCATAAACTGATCTAATTTTGATTAGACCCTAACTTAATTACCAAAAATGAAATAAAATAATTGGGCAAGGAAAATACCAAACTACCCATTCAAAATCCTGATTGGACTTTCCTTATTCCAACATCCCAACTTCCAAAGGGAATAACTCACTCATACGAACTCAGAATCGCACCAACTCAGCAGCGTTGGAAAGATAATTCTAAGATATTTCCTACCATATCTGACAGTTCCTTAACTCATCCTGAGATAGAAGTTATGGCCGTTTGAAGTCGGCCAAAACTCAACTTAATCTAACTTAACAAAATTTTCAAATTTTCATTCTTCCCAAAAATGGCTATTTTCAATTATTAGCTTCGTCCTAGTTATTTCAATTTGCGAGATGTTACACATTCTCCCCTATCATCAGTGTGCTGGTTGTTGAACATTAAGTCTGAGTCTAACATGAGTTACAATTGCTATAATCAAATTTTGCTATTTTTGAAGGAGCTCTTACCTGAAGATGCAAAATTAAATGTTGATTACTATAGGACTAAAGTTTTATCATATGTTTTAGTAGAGTATTTGATCTCATATTCAGTTAGTCATATATAGGTAGTTTTCCTTAAACTAGTTGAGTTAGTGAAATTACCTTAGTATGTTTCCAGTAATTTATTATCGTTTTATATATGTAATTTATGGAAGGAGTAGAGGAAGATCTGGAGATGTTTAGTGATATGCATATGAAGAAGTGTGAATGAAATGTAGTCTCCATAGTAGCAAATGTTTGCAGAATACTGTAGTAGAGTCTTAATCTCACCATTTTTAGGTGTCAAGAATTTGATGTAACACTTCGACTGTGCAGTACTACAGTTCTTTTTTATTGAATAAAAGCAAACTCTACCCTTGGTGCAACAACATATACTACGTAATATCATTGCATGAGTACATTTTTTTTTATTCACCGTCTAAATGGGTGAATCGATCTATCTTGTTTGCTTTTGTTATATTAGTGAACATTGAGTGCAAATGAGCTTCATTATTTTCTCTACATTAATCATTTTTATAGCATGAAATGTTGAAATTTTTTAAGTGACTTCTTGAGTATTATTCTATAGTTCTTGTTAGATTTTGAACAGGAAATATGACTAGGGGAAGAGGCATTAAACGTAGTTAGGGATGCCGTGGGGGCATAACTATCAAAGGAGGAGGAGGCAGCAAGCTGCTACCAGACACTTCTCAAAAAGGTGTTAGTGAATCATCAATTCCTACATCTCAGCAAGTTGATTTAAACCAGTGTATTGTCTCATCACATGAAAGTAGTTCTCAACAGATTGTACATACATCTCAAGAAGTCAATGCTCAACAAATAACTACTCCTGAAAATGTTGGTGGTCAACAAGAAGCTCTTACTTCTCTAGATGTTGGACGACAAGAAACACCTTTTTCTCAGAATGTTGGTGCTCAACAAGAAACTCTAACTCAAGATGTTTCTCCTGAACAAACACTCGCATCTTTTAAAAGTAGTAATCCACAGGGTAGACAAGATACACTTGGTGGCATAAAATCCGTGAGAGTAAATGGAGATACGTAAGGAATACAAAATTATAGAAGTAATGCCTAAATATGTTTTCATTTAATAATCTTCTCATAATGTATTGTATTAATGATTTTGTAGAATCTGCCCACATGAGGCTATTCGAGATGTGGTGTTAGCCTTTAAAAGAAACTTCTCTGGACCATGGCATTGTTGGAGCAATGTTCCAGAGCATGTACGAGCCAAATGGTTTAATGATTTTGAGGTATCTATACCTGAACAAGAATCTGCAAATTTAACTTAAGCATTAGATTTTTTGCATTAGGAAATTCTAAAAATAAAAAAAAGTATGCATGCACGTGTGTGAGAAGACACTAATTGATACATGAATCTCGTAGTATACTTGTTAATGGGAAAATTATTTGTCTTTAAAGGAGATTCCTCCATTTGGCCTGATGTTGTCTTTTTGTGTGGAGTTGGAGGATGATTTCTCTAGCTTAATGTTTTCTTTCTTTTTGGTGTTGTTGAAGTCATCTAGCATTTTCAGTAATGCTATTCATAGAATGTACTAGTGTTTCAGTACTATATCTTTGATAATTATCAGACTCTTCCATATCACTTTCTAGAATTTTGACATAAACAATAAGTTTCTTTTATATTGTGCTTTCCTTTTCAGCTAACTGCTTCAGTGAGTAGTGTGTTATGATTGACTCAAATTTTACATTCGGAAATCATTCTCACATGGCAACAAGTTTTTTTAGGAGAGTCTTCATTATGCATATATCTTATCTCTTTATGTAGAAGACGTGTAGCCATTTGGATTTTTGTTTTGAAGGATACAACCCATAGAAGCTTAGCAACTTTGTTACACACTTGGCAATCAATTATATAAAAGCCTCCTACACTTCTCGGTTTACACAATATCTCATAAGTTTCCAAGGTCGACCTTCTTGATAACTAGTTATTTTATTTACTAGATTGTGCGTCTCAACTTGAAAAGCAGTACTAAATTGATTATTTAATTTATATTTGCAGAAGAATTATTCTTTTTCTGGTGAAGATAAAGTATTTGTACGAAAAACTTTTAACTGGGTGGGTAGTGAAAGATTGAGTGACAGTTTGGGAAAAGCAAAGAAGACATTTTTAAGAACAAACAAAAATACCAAAGTGGATTGCTCAAGTTCACTGTGACGGTTTGACGCAATATTGGAACTCTGATGGTTTTAAGAAAATATCAGCAATCAACTCAAAGAATAGAATGTCATATAATAACGGAGAAGGTCCTTCCTTACATACTGGAGGATCAGTTGCATTTAATGAGTACAGAAGAAGACATGTAAGTAATTCTTTATTTTTGTTTAGTATTAATTAGTATTGGTCTTATGTTATTCTCTGATGTATGTTGATAATTAACAATATATTTAATGGTTGTAGAAGGAACTAACTGGTAAAGAGCTCCGGAACGATGAATTATGTCTAATGACTCACAAACCCAAAAATGAAAAGAAGTGGATCTATGGAAAATCAGAAAGGATGTGGGTATGTTTTTATCTCATTTCATCAGTGATATTTATTCTGAAAGTTATTTTTGTTTAAATTTAAATCCATGTGAATTGTTTTCTAAGAAGAAAAAAGAAATTGCTCTGTTAATGATAATTTTTCTTTTTCTTTAATTCTTGGGCATAACGCAAGGAGAGTGATTTCACATTTGAAAGAACTTTAAGTATATTTGGTTGTTAGTTATGGTGTTAGGTGCACTTGTTTGAGGGTGGACTATTTCACCATAAAATTGATTTCAAATTTGAAATAACTTCAAGTATCTCACTGTTGAAACATATCATTATCCATGCTATCATTTTACTGGGAAATCCCAATTCTGTAAGTATTTGTTCGAGAAACACCCATTCAACCTCTTCTGGCAAACCTTGTGTTACATTCATTTTCACTAAGACTCTGGTATAGGATACTCTTTTTTGTTTAGCAGTACACACATCCGCAAAGAGTTGTTTCTTTAGTCAACTAGTTAAGGGCCAGTGAAAAGGACTTCATCTCTATCATTTTGGCTTTAGAATTTCACTATGTAGCAGCCTGCATCGTGGTAATATAACTCAGGAACAGAAGAAAATTTTTAGTACTCATCAATATAATTGCTCATGTAGGAGAAAGTAGGTGTTTCACAACATATACATCACTAGAGCATTATTCCATTCATCGATCAGTTTCGTTATTTCTGGTGCCTCTAATACAATTAATGGTCGTCCATCAATTATATTTGGTGGGTTATAGGTTAAAGGCATACCAGTTATGGAAGTATAGTTCAACATGAACATGTTATTCCAAACTTCTTCCCATCTATATATTTCTTATTGAGCTCATTGTATTTTGTTTCTGGCCGACTATCATTCCACATTAAGGTTTGAATAAGAAACCTATATGGTTTCAATAGAGCATTTAGAAAAGATGTCTTGTATTAGTTCAATACTAGTAGACAATCATTCCAAGAACCCATCAAGCTTTTATAAAATTGAAGTATCTCACTACTAAAAAATTGTCAAAAAACGACGGCCAAAAGGGACGGACTGCATCACTTTTTTGGTCAAAATCGACGGAAAAGCGACGCAGTCACTTCCGTCGCTTTTTAGCTCGACGCTTTTCAAAAAGCGACGGACAACATCGTTTTTAAAAAAGTGACGGACTGCGTTGCTTTTAGAGACGGACTGCGTCTCTTTTAGCGATGGATTGAGTCACTTTTTTACTTTTTTTTTTGAATTTTTTTAAAAAAGGCGACGGATTGTGTCGCTTTATTTTAATTTTCATTTTTTTATTTCTAAAGGGCGACGCAGTCCGTCGCTTTTCTAGAAATTTATTTTTTGAAAATCCCAGAAAAGTGACGGATAAAAGGACAATGTCCATTGCTTTTCTGGAAATTTTATATTTAAAAACCCAAAAAAGCGATGGACAAAACCACGCTGTCCGTCGCTTTTTCTGCAATATTTTTGACAGTAGCAGCTCGCAGCTTCTGCTGCCCACCTGCAAATGCAATTCAATTCAATTCTACACTATTCATCCCAATCAAACACACACAATTATAAACAATTTAAACAAAACATAAAACAACAAACTTAAAAATAACATTCAAAAGTATCTAAATCATAAATTAAAGACTTATAAAGTCTTTTAAAATTCGTTTTAAAATTTCAAAAAGTTCATAAATGTCCATAGATCTAAACTAGGGAGTGAGATCTATATAATCATCCTCGTCACTCTCGTCGTCGGTGTCATCAGGAGCCGAAGTAGTAGGTCGACGAGCGAGGTTCATCACTTGTTCTTTGATTTGCTGAACGGTCTCACTCATGCTTTGTTGTTCAGCTTCTCTTTTCCGCTCCGACTCTGCTAGTTCCGCTGCAAGTTTAGCTATTTGATCCGACATAGCAGCAATCTGAACACCGTCAAGTGCCTCAGCTTGACGTGACGATCCAACACCTTCTAAGCCTGACTAAAAGGGTCTAACATCGTTGTGAGAGCCTAGACCATAGCATCTACCCTTGTGTGTCCCCCCTACCACTTTTTCTTTCCAAATCTGAGTGGACAGTTCAGGTGTCAATTGAACCGAACTATCTAGATTCTCAGCGACGTACTTATGAAAGTCATTCTGCATATTAAATATACGTATTGACATCAATATATATACATATCATAATATATTCACTATTGATATATATTATTCATATTAAATAACTTACAAAAGTTCGTTTGGCCCTTTCCTCCACCGACACATCCGAATCTGACTCATTTTCTTTCTTCCTGACATGAGTCTTTTTGAAAACCTCTGGTTCAATGGGAGTGCGTCCCAATTATTTTTCCAATAAATAAAAAGTGAAATTTATAACGATATATACGTATCAACTAATTATTTATTTAAAAGTTTGAATTAAAACCTACCATCTCTCGTGCAATTGTTCCAACCGTCTTTGCACCTCCGGTGTGCAACGAGCCATCTTTAAGACTGCCTCTAGCCATTTTGGCTTGATCTGATATTGCCTTAAACTTGTCTGTGTTCCAACACTGACCCAATTCATCAAAAACATGAGGCAACATCCAACCGGGACGTTCACCACTATCCCGAACGCTTTTTAGCCAGCTAGACAATCTGGCGGATACCTTCCTCTCAAATGTGGTCCCAATGACCAAATTGTACCTCGACTCCCAAGTACACATAGTTTGAAAAAAAATTGAATAACGTTAATTAAATCGAGAGTAAAAAAAATTAAAGTATACTAAACTTAACTAAAAAATATATACCTTAAAGTTATTAAATATCGCCTGGCGTATACTATTTGGAATCTCACTCCAAGAATGATAAGCTTGTGTATAGAGTCTTCCAACACACTCTTTTAAAGCCCGGGCAGCATCCTTTGCAGGATGTCACCTGCAAAACACATAATAAATATGTTAGTTCATGAATAATATATTAAAGTATAAGAAATAAATAAAATAAACTAACAAATAGAGAACAAAACAAACTTACGATGATCCATCCGACTCAATCATGACTCTACCAAGTCTGTCCTTCTGGCCAGGAGCTAGAGCAGACATCGTATCATGTGGTGTAGCACTAGGTGCAACTGTAGATGAGGGTGATACATCAGGATGCAAAAAACGCTGAGTCAATGGAGGCGTACCAGCCATAGCATCTGACTGCTCGCTACTAGAATCTCCAAGCCTTATGGCAGATAACTGAAGAGATGTACCTGTGGGAGATGGAGTACCTGCCGATAAGGGTCGTGCTTGATGAATAGCCTGTAAAGGTAGGTCCTTGTAGCGTCGTGAAGGCAATGCCTGTGAAGTAGATGAAGCACCGACTGGTCGACGATAATTAGGATAATATTGCCGAGGATCCGCCGTACCAAACGAAACAGCAAATAAATGAGTATCATGGCTGATGCGCTCTGGCACAGAAGAAATAGATCCTGCAATATCCTCAGGATCTATTGGTCTCCTAGACTTCTTCTTCTTAGCCTGTTTAGTTTGGCTAACTCCAAGATGCTCGCGATGTCTTTCACCGTCACCGCCTGATGACATCTGTATGCAAATTTACATGTATAATATATATAAAAATCATAAATTAAATAAAATTAGTAAAATACACTTACATATGTACTAGCTAGCTTTCATTCTACACTATTCCTCCTCGCTTGTTTCAATTCCATCATTCTCCCATTCTTCCTCCTCAGTTGTTTCATTTTCATTATCGTCCCATTCTTCGTCATCAAATGATTTATTTTCCTCATTCTCGGATATTTCTTCCTCAACATTCAATATCTCATCATCAGATACTTCTTCTAATATGTGTTGAGGATGTTGTAGTGTGGTTTCCAATTCAACATCAACTTGTTGTTGAACAATTGCGACATCATTTTGATACGCCACATCTAAGACATTGTCAATTTCAATTCTTCCCACATGCTTACTTTTTATAACAACCCACCAATCAGCTTTGTCTCTACGCAATGGATATGAAGCGTAATACACTTGTTTAGCATGTTGTGCAATAATAAAAGGATCATAACTTCTGTATTTCCTGGTGTGCTTAACTTCAATTATATTATGTTGATGGTCCACCTTTGTGCCTCTATCTGATGGGTCAATACACTCACACCAAAAAAATACAATCTTCTTATTAGGCTAGCCTGAATACCTCACTTCAATAATCTCTTGAATGACATCATAATATTCAATTGTTTGACCAGTACCATCAACATCACCTTGTATATAGACACCGCTATTATTTGTTTTCTTGTTCCTAGATACTTCTTCAGTTTGAAACTTAAAACCATTGACACAATACTTATTCATTACCAGTACTTGAGATTCAGGTCCAAGGGCTACTTCTTTCACTAATTGCAAATGTTGGACACTTGAGTATTCATCGTAAACCTACGCGATTGTTATTTCAAGTAATATAATTTAGTATAACATGAATATATTATTAAATACTTAGTGATTGCACACTTACAGAGTTCCTTAGCCATTTGGAAAATTCTGTATAGATGGCTTCATTACCCCATGTGTTTACGAACAAGCTGATCAATTTACATTCAAGTATTTCGTTAATTAATGATCACTTATTAGTATGTAATTTAATAACATATTTTTAACACTTACGTGACATATGATTGAATCTCTGGACAATTAAGCAAAATATGTGTCACAGCTGATTGCATTTCCATATCAGTGAAGCCTCGCTTTCTACGCTTTTTAGATCCTCGACCATTTTGATTAAAAATTGATATCGATGGAAATAAAGGATCAATATCGCCTTCATCATTGCGATTGGGCATGTTCTCCTACATGACACATCATGACCAAAGTAATAAGAATAAAAATCACTTGTTTCTCTCCCAATATGACCTTGAACAAATGATCCTTCGATCCTTCCCCTTCGCTTAATCGTTTGCTTCGAACTACCAATTTTTCTGCATGCATATATGTATATATATGTTAATATATAAAAGACTTGGCGAATATATATAACTTAGTGAATATTTCAAATGGATACCTCTCAAATGGATACATCCATCTTGTTTGAACCGGACCTCCGAGGCGGGCCGCTTGTACAAGGTGAATTGGAAGATGCTCCATCACATCAAAAAAACCACATGGAAATATCTTCTCCAACTTAGTAGTAGTGACAAGAATATTTTCCTTCATCCTATCTAAACTACTCTCCAACAACTTTCTAGAACACAAATCTTTTAAAAAAAAGACTTATCTCTGTGATTGGTTTCCATATCCTTTCGGGTAGATGGCTAAAAGTGATAGGAATTAAAGTTTCCATG
>JAJONQ010022628.1:0-13139 GCA_036250385.1 Solanum microdontum
CGCCCCAGATTGAAGTATTCCATTTTAATTGATGCGTGATGCTAGTGGAGTATCCCTTTGTGTAATTTTTTGCCAAAGAAAGAACAAAATTTTCCACCCTGTCTACTACTATGCTAGCAAGACGTTAAATGGATCTCAAAAGAACTACACCCTAACAGAGTAAAAGTTATTGGCTATTGTGTACAAATTTGAATAATTTATGGTCTATTAATTAGTTATTAAGGTGATTGTGCACACTGATCATTCTTCCCTTAGGTACTTGATAAGGAAGAATGAACCTAAATTGAGGTAGATTCGGTGGGTCCTACTCCAAGAGTTTGATTTTGAGGTCAAGGACCGTAAAGGCTATGAAATTCAGGTGGCGGACCATTTGTTGCGCCTTGAATCTAATGAAGTGTTGGTTGATGAAAAGGACATTAAAGTGTCCTTTTCGGATGAGTTAGTGATGGCGATTTCTCATGGTTCCATGCCATGGTATGCTGATTATTCCTATTATGTGTTGTGTGGGATCATTCCTGAGGGATTAAATGGGTATCAACGCAAGAGGTTTCTCTTCGATGTTAAAAAGTTCTTTTGGGATGAGCTCTATGTTTTTAGGGAGTTTGGTGACCATATAATCTGGAGATGTGTTCCAAAAGTTGAGGTGAGAGAAATACCTGAAGCTTGCCATGCGTCGCCGGTAGATGGGAACCATGGTGGGATTCAGACTACATCAAAGGTCCTACAAAACGGCTATTATTGTCCAACATTATATCAAGATGTGAATGTTCTTTCTAAGGTATTTTTCTAATATAAAAAACGAGGAAATATTTCTCATAGGAATGAATTTCCCCTTTCACCAATCCTTGAAGTTGAGTTTTTCGATGTGTGGGGGATTGATTTTATGGGACCTTTTGTGAGATCTTTTGGAAACAAACACATTCATATGGTTGTTTATTATGTTTCAAAGTGGGTAGAAGCATTGGTTTTTCCCACAAATAGTGGAAGGTCTGTAACTCAATTTCTCAAAAGAAATATCTTTACAAGGTTTGGTACTCCCCGTGTATCATCAGCGATGGTGGTTCCCACTTTTGCAATCGACAATTTGAGCAATTATTGTCCAAGTACGGGGTAAGTAAAGCACAAGGTGGACACTCTTTATCATTTAAAAACTAGTGGCAAATGGAGGTATCGAATCGTGAGATCAATAATATATTGACAAAGATGGTTAATGCCAATCACACTGATTGGTCAAAGAACCTTGAAGATGCTCTATGGGCCTATCATACTGCTTTCAAGCCCCCTATCGGCATGTCTCCATATCAATTAGTGTTTGAGATATCTTGTCATTGTTTGGTAGAGTAAGAACACAAGGTCTTCTGGGCTTTAAAAGTTGTGAGTTTGAATTGGCAGGTTTCTTCAAAAAGGGGTGTTAACCAACTCCATGAGTTAGATGAATTCTGGCTAAGAGCTTGTGAATATTCAGCCCTCTACAAAGAGAAGGTGAAGAGCTGACATGACGCATAAATCCTACACTAGGAGTTTTTGGTAGGTGATCTTGTATTGCTCTTCAATTCACTGTTGAGATTATTCTGGAGAGTGTTGAAATCAAAGTGGTTGGGACCACTAAAAGTGGATCTTGTGTTGAAAATAGATCAATGGGGGTCGAAAGTAAAGATGGTTCTAAGTTGAGGTCGGGACCACTAAAAGTGGATCTTTTGTCTCAAAATCGATTCATTTTGACTTCAACCAAAATGAAAGAGGTTGTTATTTAAAGACAAAAGTGAACACATTTTTCTCATAGATTAAAACTTTCAACAATATTTTTTGGTCAAAAATATCGGTCCAATAATTCTTATAAAAATAAGCCACATTATTCTCCCTCTTCTATTGCTCTCACTGAAGTCCTTAGACATAACCTTAGTAGAACATAGCCACCACCCCTCTCGTCACCATCAATCTCTCATCTCCTTCTCAAACAACTACTTTTAGAATCAAACCTTTATTTTCAACTTTAAATATTGTGATTTGTTGCAATATTTTTTTGAGGCATTCAAAGTTGCAGTCCATCCTGATTAATAATTTTAAAATTCTCACATTTAACCAGTGATTAATCTCCAAAAAGGGGATTTTTGATGAAGAAAATAACAAATTAGGACTTTTCTATTGCAACAAGAAAGAGGGAAAAAGCATATTCTTAACTGTGAAATTAGTTTTTTTTTTTTCAATTTATCAAAATGCTAACTTTCTTTTATGTTGGTTTCTTACAGAATTTTGTATTGGTGAAAGCTCACCAAGTAATCTTTTCTCTTGGTTTCTAACATAAATTCAACTCATCTCCACCCCATTACTGCTCGACAAAAGGTTATCTCCATCCCAGTTATATTTAGCATTTAATTAATAATCATGTGTTTAAATTCTACGAAATTAAAGATTATATGTTGATTGTTTATAAGATTTTTTATTTGAATTTTTGTTAACTTAAGGAATTTGTTTGTTACTAAATTCTAATGATACTCTTAGATCTCTCTAATAATGTTCTTCTCTGTTATTATGGAGTGGTTTGCCTAAATGAACGCTCACTTGTGGTAATTATCAATCAAAGTCAAAGAGATTACATGACATATCAAGAGGCCACATTAAGAATTACCAAAATTTACTTAGGATGACTATAGAGATATCTCATAATAACTTTTGGGTAAAAAATAATAAAGAGATGACTTCGATTGATAAATACCACAAGTGAGTGTTCATTTAGGCAAATAACTCCATAATAACAGGGAAGAACATTATTAAAGAGATCTAACAATATAGTTAAAATTTAGTAACAAAAAAATTTCTTAAGTTAAAAAGAATTTTAAAGAAAATCTTATAAATTATTATCTTATAATCTTTAATTTCATAGGATATAAACACATGATCATTAATGAAAGGCTAAATAAAACATGAATGAAGATTACCTTTTGTCGAGCAGCAACGGGGGTCGAGATGAGTTGAATTTTTGTATGAAACCAAGATAAAATATTACTTGCTGAGCTTTCATCAATCGATCTAATTTCTATAAGAAACCAAGAGAAAAGAAAGCAAACATTGTGATTAATTTTTTTAAAAAAACTAATCGCCCAGTTAACAATCTGTTTTTTCCCTCTTTCTTTTTGAGATAGAAAGTGTCTTAATTTTTTGATCAAAAATCCAATTTGCGAGATTAATCATTGATAATTTTCGCAATTTGTAATTAAGATGGATTCCAACTTTGGATGCCTCTTAAAAACATCGCAACAAATCTCAGATATTTATAGTTGAAATAAAGGTTTGATTATGAAAAATAGTTGTTTAAGAGGGGGATGAGAGATTGATGGAGGCGATAGGGGCGGTGGCTAGGTTTAACTAGGGTTTTGTCTAAGGTCTTGAGTGAGAGCGATAGAAGAGGGAGAATAAGGTGGCTATATTTTATAAGAATTATTGGAATGATATTTTGGGCCAAAAAGACCGTTTAAAGGTTTAATTTAAGAGTAAAATGTGTCCAAGTTTGGGTTGAAATAAAAGCCTCTTTCATTTAGGTTGAAGTCAAAATGAATCGGTTTTTAGACAAAATTAAAACAAATCAATTATCTTATTAATCTATTTTTTTTATCCGCGAAAGGTAGTTGATTATCCTTCTCATCATAAGGAGAAAACACTAAAGAGAAAAAAACAAGACATGATTAAGCTCTCATAATTTGAAGGAGCGAACTGTTCAAGAACATTGAAACAACCATATGAGAAATAGAACTTCTCATATTGTTGTAACTTTCATGCAATTGAAAAACAAATTTGGTGATGATTTTTTGTGTACTTTTGTTGATATTTTGAATAACTATGTATTGATAGCTTGCATATTTATAACATTGTTGCATTTGTAGAAGAAGAAAAGGTCTCTAATTTCCAAATGACTGAGCGTTAATGTTTCTATTATTGCATAATTGTTTTGGTATTATGATGTCCTAAAATTAGGCCTTTTCCCTTTATTTAAGTCATTGAAGTTAGACTTGTCATCGGTGGTGGAGTAAGATTTCTTTTGAAGGGTATCTAAATATAAAGATATCAATTCGTAAACTCGAGTCATGATGTCACCTACTATAACCCACCAGTAGGTAAGCCAACTCATATCCCATAAAGATAAGTAATGAGTGCAAGTGTACAATATTCTCCAAATACAAAAGAGGAACAATTTAAGAAACATAACAGGATTTTCTAGGAGAAATGAGAGGATGCATTATACAAACACATATAGACAAAACAAATCTAGCCAAGAACTTGGTGGTCACAAGTACAAAGCCACTACAAAAAAGGAGTACAAGTCCTAAAAGTTGACCAAAATATATAGACTTGTCTCAAAATACAAAAGACAAGCCAAACTATATAGAATGAGACATGTATGATCCAAAATGCCATAACCTCACCCTCACCTCTGAATCCCACTGCAACCGGCTTGAAATTAGTGCATAAAACTAGTGCTCGAACATGCGTCGCAAAACAGATGCTGGGTGAGTACCAAAACAATAGGTACTCAGCAGACATCACAGGCCAACTGAGCTAGAAAAGTAAAGACAATATGAAAAGCAAGAATTAATACAACAGAGGTCAAACAAGCGGAAATATAATAAGAAAGCACACGATTGTATAAAAGAATATAAATGAAAGAAAATAACTAACTAACAACTTTACTGGACCCCATGTTTTTAAAAGCTACAATTGTGCGGATGTTTAAGTATAAAACTGAACAGACCCCATAAGCTTGACAGGTACACATAAGAACTTTAGCTACTAGGAACAAAACACAGTGAATTCAGAGCTAGAGAGTGCGTGGCCCAAACCTCAAACAACAAATAGTCCTTCCAACGGGACCAATAGAACCAAGCCGATAGATATCAACTTCGCAAAGGACAATGAGCCCAAATCACAAATTGTGGCTGAATATCAAATGTCCAGACCTTGAATTAGCGATTAAAGTAGGTCAACATGACCAACCATTAAATTTGTGAACAAATGTGCTACTGCGAAGAATCCCAAGTCAAATAATCCTCACAAGGCCACTGTGGAACGATGTCCTCTCTGAAGTAACCCATATAAAAGTACAAGCCTTAATAAAAAACCAATCCCAAATTGCTAAATGAAACCTAAAATCTCAACTGTGAATCACTGGAGCCATAGTAAAAGGAAGTTAAGGATAGAAGGTCATTGGAGCCGAGTTATCCCCTAACTAAGGCGCATTCAATCAGACCCAAGTATGTTACATGAGTCTACATAGAGCTTAGCCATCTGAAGTAACGTTAGAGCAGTTCAAAGGCATATCGGCTACAAAATGCAAGCATAAGGAAAAGACTAGTCTACACCTAGAATAAGACCAAAAATTATTCCAACAACAATGATAAACAATTACAAACACGGGCAACGAGGTAAGGTGGATCACAAGCAGGGAAGCAACATGCTAACAGTCCCAAAACACACAAAGTAAAGCCTAAAGCATGATTCCTAACAAGTTAAGAAGGTTCAACTAGAAACCCAACCCAAATTTCATTTAAAAAACATGCATTTACATTCTCGAGCTCAATTTAAAGGACATGAACTTATAACCTACCTCAAAATAGACCCCGCGCACTCTAAAAGAACAATTCCAAAGATTTTCCCTTCTAAATGGCCTCCAAACACTGTCATGCTATCAAAAATAGAACAACAACATAAATACAAACAGTTTTGCACTAAAACCACAACAATTGGAAACCACCACAAAATCAAGTTAAAAGCACGAATGTGGAACCCACAACAAGATTCTTGAAATTGACTTCGTCAAAAGGTCCAAATTACTTTACCAAACATAGATAACACTCAAACTACTCTTCAAAACCAATGAAAAGTGTAAGCGATCATCGTCAATAAAAATACCCAATGAAGAGTCGGGGTCGAATTCCATAGAGAATGATATGGGGCTAGGAATTCTATTGGGAATTTTGGAATGTAAATTCGCTCGATTGTAGCAATAAAACAAGTGGGTGGATCATTCCACCAAATTTAATAAAAGAATTTTGTTGTCACAAGTCGCAATTAAACCAAGATTTCAAAAATTCAAATAAGTAACAAGTAATCTATGGGTGCAGAGGTTTGAAATAGATGCCACATATGAGTAGTTGTATTGCTTTATAGTGATGAACATTCATGGATAAGATGGGTCATCTTCAATGATACTATTCTTCTTTTGATCTCATAGTGTCATATCATAGAATCTCTTTCCGGTCTCATCTATGTGCTACGTTGAAAAACCCAATACCTTACTATATTCTATTTTTTGATGCAGCAATACGACAAATAGATCCGACCCATAACCTCTATTTTCAAGCAAGTTACATACATCAAACCTAAATTGCAAGTATCACACTTATTACCAAGTCCAATCAATCTCTTTTGAGCATCAATTGGAGATCGAAAGTAGGAATTAAGTTTGCAACCTTAACCCGTGCTAATTAGCCCCAATCCATACATGAACAACATCAAAATAGAGAGTAACACAATACCCACTACATTAAATCAACACCCAACCCCATAATTGCACCTCTAGATCTTAGGGTTTTAGCCACCCATCGTAAAAAGTAAAGAAATTATACCTTTCATGAAAACAACCATGGGTAATCTGAAAATAAACAATTACATGTAAACCCACTTTGAATTCAATTTTAATTTATCAATTTCAAGAACAAAGTTGAAACCCCCCGCCCCCCAAAAAAACAAACTAGAAACTGTTCTTCACAAGGTACTCTAACTATTGGTAAAAGCTTTTGAATTTTTTAATTCTTTTTTGAACTCTTGTCTTTCTCTTTCCTTAAGACTATTTATAATTCACCCAAAATTTGGACTAAAACACAATTCGTGACCCATTGGGAGATATTAGTCGAGCTCGTCGATCACAATGGCGGATCACCAACTGCTTCTTAGATTGCCTTTCTCTTGATCTAGGCTTCAAGTGTTTGAACCTCATTCGGCGAGCTCGATCGAGTCTTTTTTGAGGCATTACTTATATGGAGTACATTGTGAGGTGTTCACAAATCATTGTTCTTAAATGTATTTTTAGTTAGAAAGATCTGAATCTAAGGCATAGGAGACGGTTGGAGTTGCTTAACGATTACGATATCACTATCTTATATCACAGAGGCAACACGAATGTGGTAAAAGATGCATTGAGTCAAAAGTCAATAAGTATGGGTTTCTTGGCTATGTTGCGAGTGGAGGAGCATCCTTTTGCAATAAATATTTAGTCTTTGGTTAATAGCATTGTGAGACTTGATATTTTGGATCCTAGCACAGTTTTTTCTCGTGTTGAGGCATACTCACTTTTACTGGATCAGATCAAGGCTTGATAGTACGAAGATGAAAGGTTTAAGATAATTCAAGTCAAGACATTTGATAACGCTCAATTGTACACCTTACAAGTTAGTGTACAAGTGATTGTCGATCATAAATAACCCAAACAAGGTTTGGGTCAAATTCCATAGAGAGCGGTCTATGTTAGAATTTTGTTTAGAAGTCAAAATCATGAGCTAATGTCTTGTAGATTTATAAAACCTGCATTTAACATAAACTAAATCTTAGAAATTTCAAATTATTAATTAGAGAGAGTATAGTTAACAATTAATTAGCAATATCAAGTAAACAATAGTGATTAGCATGTATGAGAATGAATCTAGGAGTGTGCACAATTAGATATATATTTCGAGTGTGGGTAAATGTGTTTTCTCATTAACATTAACTCATTATGGATAGGCTAGATCAATGTAAGATACAAAATGTTTTACAAGTTGTTTATTCACAAGAGATTTTTCAAGCCTATAGTGAAAACTATGCAAAGCAATCTATAACCTGAATATAGATTTCTTTCACAAGCAATTGTAGCATTTTAAAGTAAAATCTAAATATATTTACCAAGAAAACTTAGTGATTAAAGCCAATATGCAATTATCAATCACAAGTACTCATTTCATGCAATTTTTCCAAAGCAAGAACATGAAGTTCTGAGCTAAGTTTGGGTTTGCAACACAAAACCATAGTTTCATACATGATAACAAGATTGAATTCATTTGAATTAATATAAAATAGAGCAATCTACAACCCCCAATACTCAAATCAATACCAAAATTCAATTGCACACCCCTAGAACAGGGGTTTTAGCCACACATATGGAAATCAAAGAAAATTATAATGAAAAGGATTATTAGATGTGTGAAATTGTTGACACAAACTTCAAATCCGAGAATTCCCAAAGCAAAAACCCACAAAACTCAATTACAAAATTGCTAAAAACTATAAATCCTTGTAAGGTACTTTGTAATGTGTTTTCACAAAAATGGACGATGATTTTTCTCTCTTATAAATCCCTTTTATATTTCTTCTAAAAGATTAAAAAAAACTGGACTTATTTAGTGTAACACCTCGGATTTCAAAAGGAAAAGACTGCATTAAATTGCAACAATAGGGTTATGTCTACAATACTAGTCTATGGTTCGTAGGACTTTATACAGGTCGTAGACCAGTATCATAGAAAGGAAGAAAATAAATTTTCAAAATCAATTCCTAGTACCTCTTTCTACCGTTCGCCTTCTACCATTCACCAAGGTGGTCCTTCAAATGACCGATGAGTCATAGATATGATCCGTAGAAACAAACCAGACTTGGTGAAATTTTGAGGTCCAAGATGAAATCAACGGTTAGGGTATCAGACCATAGGAATTCCTATGGACCCTATAAGGGTCACGCAAAAAGTTAAGCGATTTCATGGTCCGACTGCTTGGTCTACGATTGACTAGTACGGACTGTATAAATTTCTCTAACTCTATTCCAAATAACGCGAGTAGCCATTAGAAATTACTAATAGACATATCCGGTATATATATATTTAGTGATTCAAAGGTTTCTTTTATTAGTTTTAATAATATTTTTTAAATTTAATAAAAAGAAGTTTATTTTGTACTCTATCTGTGTGTCATTTTTTATTCCTAAAAATAGCAAATGAAATAGAAGTGAAATAGAAGGCTTAGAGGGGGATATAATGATATTGTGATTGTGTCTTCCAATGGTCCATAAGTCGGAACCATAGATCGAGTCCGATAGTTATTTTAAGGGGCTTTTGTGTGTATCCCCTAACTAATTTAAAACAATACTATGTAGTTTTGTCTTCTAACCTAAGACCTATATAAAGCTTTTAAGTCCTAAAACTACCCACTTCAAACCCATTGTCTTAACTCCCCAAAACCTAACCAAATTAACTCCTCAAAACCTAAGGAAGAAGAAGAAGAGCTAAGGTCCCATTCAAGTTTTCAATTCACCATTCATCTTGGACTTTGAGTAGAAAAGTCTGTAGGTATTCACCCATGGAGTCATTTCTCCATGGGGTCCCCAAGATTTTCAATTCCTCAAATCTCAAACTTACATTGATCAAATTAGGGTTTCAATTCAATCTTTGTGGGTTTCATTCAATTACGATTTGTTATTGTATATTAAGTCTCGTAATGCATGATTCAATGTTAATACATGATATTTATTTGAAATCATATTGACTCATGCCTTAATTATGATTTTCAACTACGAACCTATGATGAACCCATGAACTTATGAACTATGAATTTATGAATATATGCATATTTTTATGAAATTATTTTAAATTATTTGGGGAAGCTTTGAAGAGAAAGTAATTATGTTATTGTGAAAGGTTTTCTCACATGCTATTATGATCATGATTGTGAAAAGTATTTCTCACCTATGGATTCACATTAGTGAAATGTTTTCTCACCTATGCTTGAATTGTATTTAAGGTGGATTAGTGTTGATCATTACCCTTTCTATGCTATTATGATATTATAATTGTCACGACCCAAGGTAGCCCCTAGGCATAACATGGTGTATAAGACCATGAGAGGCCCCATACAAGCCACTCAACATTCATGATACACGATAATATAATATGAGAGATTTAAAAGACAGTTTCAATATATAAAAGTTTTATAAAGAGAAGCGGAAGTCTAAACACCATCTCAAAGACATCTAGAAAATAAGAAGAGGCCCGTGCATCAAATTCAAACTAAAATGAAATGACATATGAAATAAAGGCCCGGTCCTTGAAGTATGAGGGCTCACCAATCTTTGAGTCTCTACTAAAGATCCCTAGCCACAGAAGTTTGAACCGGGAGCGTCGGACCCTACATTTTGATAAGAAATGAAGGCAAGAGTATGCATTAGTACAAAATATGTACTTAGAAAACATAAATTATAAAACATGGCCAATGCAAGTAAACATCATCTTAAAACATATGTGAGATACTTATGAAGTAACCTTGATTCATTAACGTGGGAAAATTACCTTTAGCTGACATGTAAGACCATGTGAGCCATTAACGTGAAATCCGGTGTCTCTCACACCGAAAAAGGGTGTCCTACCTACCAAGGTAAGACCATGAACTTCTAGCTTACGTGGATCTACGAGCTAATGTCTATCTAGACAAATCCTATGTTTGCACATAGTTTATGGGACATGGGTAATCACCACTTGTCCACTCGGTGCTTAGCATATCTCCCACAAAATATTTATTATTCTTATTAATCTTTTCTTTAAAAGACTTGGGTGATCACCTCTTTTCCTTATATCATATGACATGGGTAACCACTTTTTGTCTTTAATTAGAGGTCAAGGGTAATCGCCACTCGCCTCATTTTTAGAATAACTCTTTAACTTTGATTCATTTTAGGTCAGAAGACCTTTCAACCCTAGAATTCTTTATGTGAGAAAACCTTTCACATTCATACATGAGGTAGTTATGTGAGAAATCCTTTCATAACAACAACAAAATACATGCTTTACTCTCAAAGCAATTTGCATCATATTTCGTTTATTCCATAAGAACATGCATAATTCCATAAATAACTTTTCATAGTTCAAAACCCTGTTTCAATCATCAATATCTAGAAAACATGGGTTAAGCATGGGTTCAGGAGGATTCAACTTAAAAACATAGAATATACCTGAATTCATGCATAATAATTCATAACCCAATCAAATAAATCAATATATAAAGGAACCCATGACATGGAAGAAAAACCTTAACTCAATTGGGGATTTATAACTTTGTAAATTGGAGAATTTGGGAACTCCATGTAGGAGAGGGATCCATGGATGAAAACTATCATACCTCAATGCCAAAAGTTTGCCTTCAATTATGGAATTGGAGACTTGACTTAGAACCCTAGGTTGACTCTTTCTTCTTCAGGCTTTCTTGAGAGAGAATTATTTTGGAGAACAAGACTTGTTCTTCTTTTAGAAATCTAAGAGAATGACTTGAATTGAGGAAATTTGGGGTTAAAAACACTTATATAGGACTTCTAGGTAAGGGAAAAATGACATAGTATTAGGATAGAATAATTAGGAAAAGACCCTGACTTAAAACTGACGCGACCACTGCCCTGGTGGCCTTCACGGCCCGTCAAGGACTCCACAAGCCGTTATGGTAGTCGTGATCCTTGACCAGTGGCTGGGGGAGGATCCCTATTGCCCTGACCCTCTTCACGACTATCTTGAAGATCCCTGATGTTCACCACGGGCCGTCTAAGGGTTCTTTGGAAGGGAACCAAATTGGACATGTTCCAGAACTCTTTCACGAGCACGATAATGAGTTGTGGTCCCTTCACAACATCAAGGGCTTCGTGGATGGTCCCACAACTTAGTTTGGGTTGGTGACTGCCTTCTTATCCCCTTTTCTTACCTTCTTGATTCCGAGGTGTTACAATATCCCCCTGGGAACATTCGTCCTCAAATAGAACTCAAACTAGCACGAAAAGAGTAGGAGAGAAACTAACAACCCAATCATTAATGCAATTTTATCAAAATGCACAAAACCAAGGAGGAACCTCGACTCCAGACAAAACATATTCAAAACATCATAAGGAAGATAAGAACTAGACCTAGCAGCCCAACATTAATGTACTTACACAAATGCACATATCAACTCCAAGCTAGAGCATGTCCAAAACGTCATATCATGAAGTCTATATGCCACTCATGCTCAAACACACATAAACATGAAGGAATCAATCAAGTGAACTACTTTTTCTTTAAATTCAAGCTTTTCATGAACATTCATAAATGAGGATAACGGGACATCATATCGGCCTCGGCCTCCCTAGTAGCACCCTCAACTAACTGATTCCTCTAAAGAACTTTCATGGAAGCAACTTTTTAATTTCTCAGCTTCTTAACTTGCCGGTCTAAAATCTCAACCGGAACTTCCTCATATGAAAGATCCTCCTTAACTCCCAAACCTTCTAAGGGAACAATAGATGTTGGATCTCCAACACATTTATTCAACACAGAGACATGGAAAATTGGATGCACCGATGTCAAGTCATTAGGCAAATTAAGTTCATAAGAAACCTTGCCAATTCACCTTAAAATTTGATATGGGCCCACATATCGGGGAGTAAGCTTCCCTTTCTTCCCAAATCACATTAAACCCTTCATGGGTGAAATTTTCAAGTAGACCTAATCATTAATATCAAACTCAAGATCTCTCCTTCTAACATTGACATAGTAATTGTGTCGACCTTGAGCCATTTTCAACCTTTCTCTAATAAGCTAAACTGTGTTCATAGCCTCATGTATCAATTCAACACTATCAAAGCAACTTCACCCACTTCAAACCAACCTATAGGAGATCAACACCTCCTATCATATAAGGCCTCAAATGGAGCCATGCCAATACTTGATGATAGCTATTGTTATACGCAAACTCAATCAAAGGCAAGTGATCATCCCAATTACCCTTGAAGTCAATTACACATGCTCTTAACATATCTTCCAAGGTTTTGATAGTACGCTCCGCTTTCCCATTGGTTTATGGATGAAAGGTTGTACGAAACTTAACACGAGTACCAAGACCCGTTTGGAAATATTTCCAAAACTAAGCGGTGAATTGGGGACCACGATCGGAGATAATGGATAGGGATGACAATGGGGAGGGGTGGTTGCGTGGCGGGGAAGGTCTAAGTCTATGCGGGGCAGGGCGGGGAGGGGCAGGTTGAAATAATTTTTTAAAGAAATTAAGTGGGGCGGAGCGGGTGGCGGGTTGAAATATTTTTCTCCCTTT
>JAJONQ010022629.1:0-26396 GCA_036250385.1 Solanum microdontum
TTTAGAAACCCTTGTTTATTTTGTTGTTTTCACCTTACTTGTGAAAACCCCCCCCCCCCCCATTGTTAATTGATACTGTAGTGTGCCCCTTTTTTAATTTACAATGTTTTTACTCGTTAATGTACTTAGCTACGACTAGTTAGAACTAAATTTTATTTTTCTATAAATTCTCAAAACCACTCTCTTGGGATGATCCCAACACTTGGTTGGATTATTATACTATTGCACGATCGTAGACACTTGCATTGGAAGTTGCATCCTTGATTACGCAAACATCATTACATCTAGAGGGGTACCCCTGGATTGTGACAAACTTGGTAATCAGAGCAGAAGGTTTAAAATGATTCTAGGATGAGGTCTCATAAGCCACATCTAGTAGCATCTTCTTTATGAGTGTGAAGCGCGCCACATTTATGAGTGAGAGGCTATAAGATGATTAGTAAACTACACTTCCTTCATTAGTCTTAATTCGGGCCTTAGAGTTTAAACTCTATAAAGTCCCTCTCCGAACAGTTCTCTTGTGTATTCAGGATATGAATACACGAAGGGTTAATGTTAGAAGAATAGAGGGTGCCAACGTGAATTAAGAAGCTCCTCAAGGTAACCAAGCTCCTCAAGTTCCAATTGATCCTTCGGTTATGTCAAATGCGGAGGTTAGGTCGGCTTTCCAAATATTGGCCCAAGCCATGGCAACTCAAGCCCAAGACGATAAAGAGGTAATTGCTCCCATGAACCCTAATGTGAATTCGGTGACTTCAAGAGTAAGGAATTTGTGAGGGTTGAGTGAGGTGGATTAGCCAATGCCTCAAGGTCCACAGGAGGGACCAAAGCTCTTGACAAGCACCACGACTGATGGAGCCCCTCGTGGGATCGCGTTGGGCTTGAGGGCTAAAGGCATATAATGCCATGCCACTGCCTCAAGTCCATGAGTGGGACCACCGCTCGTGGTCATGACAACGGCTCATGGGGCACCTCGTAAGACCTCAGCAACTCATATTAAGTGAGGGGTACTTAAGGAAATTATGGTTTAGGTCCAATTGAAGTGAATTCGTTTTGGGTAAGTTTTGGGTCACTATCTAAGCCAATTTAAGTCAAAATACACCCAATTACTTCATGCTTTTCAAACACCAAAATATTTTCCCCAAAGTTCATCTTCTACAAAATTTCTCTCTCTAGAATTCTTTAAGGAAGAAGGAGAAGAAAGTGAAAGCCAGGGTTGAAGAATCAAGATTTTCCACTCAAATTCATAGGGTTTCTTCATCAAGGTATGGTAGTACTTTATCCATTGATAGAATTCATCCATGGAGTCCATCCAAATTTAATTTCAAATTTAGTGATTTCCCCAAAAGTTAGGGTTGGACTTCAATCTCATGGGTTCCTTTCAAAAACCATTTATAATGATTTATTTATGATATATTATAAAGTAATTGATGATTTATTATGGTTTTTATGTTGAAATCCGCATGAAACCCCTAAGTTTACTCAATTATGATCTTGTGATGTGAGTTTGTTGATTATAGAAGAATGTTATGAGACTATCCTTTAGTAATTGAGTTAATTGAATCATGTTATTATCCATGTCTAATGTAGTAATTCTAGATGTGTTGATAGAATGTGATCTATGGTCCTTGAAGGGAAAAGTATGAGAATTTTACATGATTATTAGATGTATGTATGTGTTTTAAGAATACTTTGAGAATGAAGTTTTCATGATTATGGTAATGATGTTTTGTTGATTGAAAGGCTATTCTTACCTATTGAATATAGGAGTTATCTTATAAATGATGTTGGACTGAGTGTTGGTGCGTTCTTCCATAAAAATGAATGAAAGTAAAGATATGATAAGTACTCTGTAGGGTTAATGCTTAGCACCGAGTGGATATTGATAAGTTGGAAGCCCTCAGTGAGTTGACGCAGGGTTTATAGTATCAATCTCTTTAGATGGATGCCCTCACATGAGTTGAGGTGGGGTATCTAGTAGCAATTAGGTCTTTAGCTAGTGGATTCCTCCTAAGCTAAGTTAATGGTTCTACCTTAGGCAAGTAGGACACCGTTTTCGATGTGGGTAACACCGGATTCCATGTTTAGCTCACATGGTCTATGTCAGTTAAGGCTTATCCCAAAAATGGATGATTATGAACTATGACTCCTCAAGAAACTCTACTTAGTATTGATGTGGGTATGGGACTCCATCCATGCATTAGAGTTCCTTTTATGTTATGAAGATCTATGAAACAATCTATGCTTAATGTGTATTGTTGCTATGAGTTGATTTCCTTGATATGAGTTATTAAACATGAATGTCTCCTTGTCTATGAGTAGTAAACTAAGGGAGAGACCAAAGGATGGTAAGTATGACCATGGTAGCCTAAAGGTGGTACTTAGTGTAGATGGGATTATGGAATCTTACCTATGCATTGCACAAGTATGACTTAGGGTTACTTATGAGATAGGTCTATTATGATATAAATAACTAAGTGTTGACTATGTACATGAAGTATGTCTTATGATGATTAATGTTTACATTATGTCTATAGTGAAGGTTATACATATGATTACGTTGTAATTCTTTATGCTATGATGATCTATATTTATAAGTTATGTTTATAAGTTACATTTTCTATCTATTTCTATGATGATGTTCAAAATTGGCATATAACATGGCTTCAAGGTTTTTATGCATGGGTGTCATACGTAGTGCATTTTTGTACTAACCCATATTTTTCTACATTTTTCAATAAGTGTAGGGTCCGGTTCTTGAAGTGACTTTTCTATTGGTTAAAGCTGGGATCGACTATTCTCCTAGCTTGTGGTGAGTCGTCAATGATTCGAGGACAGATGAGTTATTTGTAGTTTCTTTATAGCATTTCATTTTTGCATTACGTTGTACGGGTTGTGCCCCTATTTTTTATTCAAGTATTGTAATAGATGGCTATAATGAGACAAGTCTAGACTTCCGCTTGCTTTTAATAAAGACTTCGATTGTATGGAAAAAGTTTTAAAATTCTACATCATTTCTATTTATCTTTTGTTATGATATACTAAGGGTCTTGTATGAGACCTCTTCGGGGTTGAGTACGCCTTGTTACTTCTAGGGGGTACCCCTGGGTCGTGACACGGTATGATGCTCAGAGATCATCTACAACGTAAATTAAAAGTAAGTTGTAGCTAAACCAAGTTATTGGGCCACCTTAAATGTTACCTCGATCTGATTAGAGTATATGTAGCTAAAAGATGTAGTAAATCAAGTAAAATGGCTTTTTACCACTTTTATCGAACACAAGTCTCAAGGACTTCCAACTTATTAAGAATAACCTCCTTTATTTTCTACAAGTCATTTCATTCACAAAATTCAAGAAAATAGACACTCCATAGAAGTATCACTAAAATCAACTCATGGCATACACACAGAATCGGGAAGAGTACCAGCCACACCACAACACTACTAACCTTGGACTCCTACTAATCCAAGTTCGTGACCTTACACCCAACAGTTCAAGGAACAACCAACAAAGAAGCACAACTCAAGGAAGCCATATTATCATTCAGATGAACTAAAACAATCAAACACCACACAAACCTAAGTTTCATGCAACCTAGAAGTAAGATCTAGGGATACGACTCACACAAGGATTGCCTAAACTAAGTCCTCTCAGACTAAAACTTAAAATAAACTAACTTACTTATGGCCATTGCTACCCCAGGATCAGTAAAGCTCAATCAACCCTAAGGGTTCAACATAAACCATGCGATACTACCCAAATATACTTAATCTCACTAAGACAAGTCTAATAAAAGGAAGCCATAACCTACCTTAGACGAACTACAATTCTGATGTTTTTCCCTTCTAGAGAGCCTCAAAATGCTGCCAAGTTATCAAGAATAAAACGAGCGAATTAAAAATAGTCCAACGACACCCATATAACTAACTCAAAAAATAGATTGGAAATAGGGCCTAAAATTCCCATGAATTGACGCAAAGGAAATAGGAAAACAAAATCATCATATTATCCTTATCAGGGTAAGGTTCACATGCCTGAAAGATAGGCGCAAATTAGACTCAATTCAGACCTCAAATGGAAAGAATACAATACTTTCAAGTTTACAATTTAAGGAATTTCTGGTCGAAAATGAGATGGAATTACAAAATTGAAAGCATAAAAGCATACAGAAGAGGTAAAGGAAGAAAATTACTTTGAAGGATAAAAAAAATGGCTATGAATTGCTCCAAATTGCCTTAGGCCGAATTCCAATTCAAATGGATTCTTTTGAAGAAAAGAAAATGAAATATGGGAATTTAATCCGTGTAATTTTCCCAAGGGTGGACATTTATTCACTTAATCGAACATCGCTTAAGCGGCCAAATGTTCTCCTAAGTGAACCCTACCTAAAGAGGCGCCCTTCTCTTAAGCGACCTTTGCAAAAGCTAAGGTTGGGTTTCTTTAGCGGCCCCCTGCCCCTCTGGTGCCTTTCGCTTAAGAGGCCCCTTAGTCTATTAAACCGATTTTTCTTAAGCGACCAAGAGTTCACTCAAGTTGTCGCACCAGACACCATACAAAATTTCAGAAAAGGCCTACGTGTACATATCTTCAAACAAGGCCTCGAAATTCGTTCAGAGTCCAAACAACACAAAATAAAAGTGCAATCCACTTGGACATAGGATTCTAGTTTTAACGGAATCAAAAAAATACCCATCGAGGTCGTCTCGTCCAAGTCTTGACCAAAGTCAACAATTTAACAAAGAAACAACACAAAACTCCAAGAAGCTAAAAACTCACTCCGACACCCTCGGGAATCAAACCAAATGTCATTCTAGACCAAACTTAGTATTTCAGAGCTAACTCTATAACAAAATTTTATTTCAAGCATGTTTATCGAAAGATCTTCCGCAATTTCCATTTGAGCAAAACTCAAAGGCCAAAATGCTTAATCGTAACAACTCCAATAGAAGCCCAAAAACTAGAACAAATCAAAAATCTAGACGAATATGAACCTTTCAAAGTTGATTGAACTAACGAAATTCTGATCCTACATCGGAATCTTTGAATATTGACTAAAGTCAACTCTTCCAACCATAGAGCTTCCAATACTCATAACTCACACCAAACTCAACCAAACACCTCGAGGAGCATGTCACCCAACCCAGCATGTCACACAAGTAATACAAAAGCTATGAGAACAAGAAAAATAGGAAATGCACACAGAAAATAGAGAAATGACCCCGAGGGTCATACCAACATGAATGTGTAAATTCGTGATGATAATTGTGAATTGGGGGCGGGGGTACCTAGTTTTTCTTGCTTTCCTTTTAAGAACCATTATTTAGCATTTATTACTATTTTTCTGTGGGTAGCACCATGAAAAGTTAGAGTTTTTCGTGTGTTATCATATGCTATATGATTTACTTTTTTCACTACGTGTTTCTTGAAGCATGTTTGGCCATAGCCTGGGATAGGCTAGTCTTGCCTTATACATATAAACCTTGTGACTTTGGTATATTTCCGACTTTGTTTGGATAGATTAGGTCCTTTTTTACTTGAATATCAGACTTGGGTATGATCCTACTATCTTTGTTTTGGACTTTGTGTAGCTTCTTAGCCCTTTTGTCTTCACTTCCTACTTCTGCGAATTAGATGCATTACTAGAGATTGTGTTCTTTGTCGGGATTTGAGTTCTTCTAGATTGGAGCATTGTTTAATATATTTGGGAGTGGACATCAATCCCTAGTGGATTAAAGCGTACTTGAGATCATTTTTAAAGTCGATACTAGTTCGAATCACTCTTTCTAGCTGGATGGATTACACTTCTAGAATGGACTAGTTGGGTGAGTGGCCTTGGTATCTGAGATCCTCTACGGAGTTGACACGCCCCCAGCGCACTCTTGCTAGTTAGGTTGTGTACGCCCCTTGAGTGGACTGTTTGTTGGGTGGCCTGGTTTATTGTCACTCTTCCTAGCTTGGTAGGGAGTTGACGGGCTCTTGGTTACATTGGCTGGGAGCATGACGAATGTTATTGGATTCAGATTTTGGTTAATTTTCTTCCTTTTAGGCATAGTTATTAGGTGTACCTGTCGGGCTTATGGAGGTCTATTTGAGTTTTATTTAAACTTGTGCATGAGTGTACATAATGAGATGGGGTCCAACTAGATTTAGTTTAGTTGTACTTAGATTAACTTTTGGTATGCTCATGTACTTTCTTTTAATGTCCTTTTTGACCTTTATTTGTGTCTATATTCTATCTTATAAGATTGGTTTTACCTTTCTTGCCTTGTTGGTCTATGATAGCTAGTGTGTACCTTGTTTTGGCATATATTCTATACTTTGTATCTTTTTGCAATGCAAGTCCTAGTACCAGCTACCCGTGATGATCATCGATGTCGTCTTTTGTAGCTGGTGGATATCGGAGTCAAGGGTGAGCACTAGGTGTCCTGGATCAGCATGTCTCCTTTAGTATATATGTTAGCTTGTCTTTTTCCCTTGAGACAACTTGTCGTGGTCCTCTTTTGAGACTTGTGCTTACCTTGTTAGACAACTTTGTACTCGTGACTTCCAGGTTCTTATAAGGTTCCTTTGTATAGAGTTTTCGGTTTGCTTTCGGTTTCTATTTTTGTTCTTAGTGTTGGTAATATTTTATTTTTAGTTCTACTCTTCTACTCACAACTTGTCATTCTGGATACGGGCCGACTTACCTTCTAGCGGATTTTAGGAGATGCCATCATGACTTGGTAAGTCGGATTGTGACACACGTGATAACAATTGAATGCAACAATTGATGCAGAAGAGTGAGGTTGTTGGGCAGCCACTGTTCACATCAAAATTCAACTTCTTTTTTTTTAGGTTTCTCAATTTGTTTTAGACTCTATTTTTTTATTTAGGGTTTTCCAGAACTATAAATAGTCCATTTAATAATTCTAGGGGATCATATAATTTGTAGTGTAGAGCCATAATACTTTTAGGGTTCTTTTCCGCATTTTTTTTCTTAGACATTAGTAGCTAAAGATCCATATTCTAGAGTTTTGGCTACAAATGACTGTTTAGTAATAATTTTGTGGATTGAAGTTTGTTATGTATAAATACTCTCTTATTATTGATTTAGTATTTCGTGATTAACTACTATTGAAATAAATTCACGGTCTAACTTGAACTCTTAATAGGAATAGAAGGAAAAAATGTGGGAGAAGAGGAGCATGATCTTCTTAAGAAACTAGGGTTGATTTACATCTAGGATAGTGATATACCTAGAGACCTCGCTTGATTACTAAACAAGATAAAAACTTAATGCACCACAATTGGTTCAATCTATCTCTACTCAATAAAGTAGTAAGACTGTTGATTTTGGTAGATGATTAGAGATCTTCGGACCATGATCATACATTCAACCTGGTAAATCAACGATTGGATAACCAATTGCAGTACATAGAAGAAGATATTATTCATGAATTTTAAGTAGGCTGCTACCATGAAATTTTCGCAATCATTAGTATGTGTCTTTTGTTCTTGCATTCTAATAAGTGAAACTCTTTTAGAATGCTTTATTAAATGGTTATAATTAGTGTAATTTTTTGAAATAGTTAATCAACAAGCCCTTTGGGTTCTATAATCCGTATGTTTTAGAGCCACTATATTGCTTGCATAATCGTGTACACTTGCGTGTGCATTTGGATGCAACTAGTTTTTTGGTGCCGCTGCCGGGGACTTAGGAATTAAATATTTTTTAGGTTATACTTTTTTTTTATTTTTTTGTTTTGTGCAGATATTTTTTCCCTAAATTACATTGGTATAGTTGTTCATATGCGAAGATTTGGATAAATGGTGGTCAGGTGATTGTTATCCTTGTCTATATTGTGAATGGCCACACTTTGAAATCAATCGTCCTAATATTCAAAAGAGCAGGTTGGGCACACCTAAAAAATCTTTTGATTGGATTATATGTGAAATATGTGGTTTTAAACATTGCCATGAGAATGGTTTTCCTAATTCTTACTCCCCTCCCTTGAACCACTATTACGATTTTTCTATTATATTTGTTTTGGCAGGTGTGATGAATTAGAGAATACGGAACAAGAGGCTCACATTATAGATTTATTTAAGCAACTTGTGGAGCAAACAGAGGATTTCTTACCATTCAATTATACTTTATTCCTTATTTTCAATGTTGAGAAGGAGTACAAAAGTGAGTGTTTGTATATAATGTTGCTTTGGTGTTGAGATATATTGGACCTCATTCGAAACATATTTCTACATAATGTTTGGATAAAAACATGAAATTCAATTCATTTGAAATAATAGAGGAGTGTCTAGATGATGAAAGAGGAACATACATCCTAAATTTTATGAGTTCACGTAGACAAAATGACATTCCTCACATAAGGACCAAGAAGTGCTAGTTGCGACATCTTTTATTGGTTTCCTTATCTTTATATCACTGCCTCGTGAGCGAAATAGAAAAAACTGATGCAAAGTTAGGTGTGCAATTCATAATTTCAAAGTGGAATAAAAAGTGATGAAATGATTTGGATCATGCCACAACGTTAAATCAAACGCTTATTGCGAGGCAACCCAATTTGTAGTGTAGCTTCTTATTAATTTTTTAATATTATTGTTAGTGTCACTTTCTTATGTTATTTTTGTAGATTAAGGAAGTTTGTTTACCCTAAAATTTAAAGCAAAGGAGAATGTTTGAGCATAAGTGTTAGGTGTGTATTGTCCTTGGTGAAAATTGAAAGCACATGCTACTAGCTAGGCCTAGAGGCCTTGGGGAGATTTCCTAATCCTTGTTTTAAATTTTTATTGATACTATAGGGACATAGAAACTTTTTAAGATTGGGGTGGGGATTCTTGCATATATATTATATACGGTGAACTATGCTTTAAAGTTGTTTGATTACAATTTTACATTAAAAAAATGGGTGGTGAGGTCCATATTCAATTGGGCACTGGGGTACGTAAATTTTTCTTTGTAAAAAATAAAAATTAATTTTAAAACATTATATTCTTTAGTAGAACCACATTAAACCCACCCAATATTTTTTGTCGTAGGAATAAAAAGATATTGTTTCTTTCACACTTAGTTTCTAATATTTTATTGAGTTTTTTTTCCTATTTTTAGGATGAGTTCCTCAGCTTTTATTTTCGGTTCTTTTATTGAGGATAGTCCCTTGGAAAAAAAAATTTAGGAGTAAATGTTTCCTTTTTTTTGGAGAGAAATGAAAAGACCTTTTGAGTTGATTGATACTTTCTATTTAGGCAGAATTTTGAGTAGTACTTTCTTGTGAATTCTTGATTGCTAATAAAATTATAATATTTTTTTAAACAAACTGTCATGGTTGTGACCTTGTATATTACTTATTTTGTTGTTTATTATGACTCTGCCTCTCATAGAAGTTGAATTGATCCATTATGATTTATACTTGTGCCATGTTTTGTTAGAATTGGTATATTCCATGTTTTCATCTTAGTCTAGAACATGCCTTGAAAAGAAATAAAAAGTTTTGATTTGTTTAGGAGATGATAATAGACTTTCTTAGATTTGTCTTGTAAATTTTAGCCTTTTTAGATATTATATGACTATTTAGCCCTTTTGAGCATGTAACCTTTTGTTGCTAGCCATATTTTTGCCTTGAATCTTTGGTTGAATCCCTAGTTTTTGCACCTTCCATTTTTGAGCACTTTTGGATAGACTTATTAGCGTGCTTAAATCTGAAGAATAGGGATGATTGAGTAAAAAGAAGTAATCAATGACAGCTACAAAGTGATTAAAAAACCCTCTTTGAAAGAATATGGCATGAAAAAAAAGAGAAATAAAATATCTTTCAAAAATAAAATAAAATAATTGGAGCATTTTCGAGATGATTAGAATTACTTGTAAAATAATTGTCGAGGAGAGGGAAGAAATTAAAGAGTGATGACGTCTAAAAGTTAAAAGTGCTTTGGGACGTGAAAGTCACTATTATATAGCTTTTCTACCTGTTCCATAACCTACATTACAATCTAATAAAATTATATTTGATCCTCTTCGAGCATGCTTAATTAGTTCAGATGTACATAATGGGTGAACATATAGTTCTTTGTGCATACATGTTCATTTTACTTGTGAGTGTGAGAGTTGTTCTTTGTTGTTAAGTCCTTAATTTATATTCAATCTTTTAAATTGAGTGTTTGAACTAGTTTTTCTTTTAAGGAACTTGTTTCATGATAGATAGGTGGTCTTATTAGCTTTCTTTGACAAGAGTAGGTGAGCAAGATTAAAATTGATGAGTTTAGAGTCCTTGCTTGAAGTTAGGAGGTTAGAACTTTATTATTTATTTGTATATCTTGCATAAATATTGAGAAGCGTACTTGATGATTTGAAATTTGTGGATGACCTAATTGTTTGTATCAACTAATCTGGGGGCATTCGTAGTATGAATTTTTGAGATGAGCTTTAATGTTAGTTCGAGGATGAGCAAAAGTTTTAGTGTACAGTGTTGATGTGAGACAAAAAGTACATACATTTAATCATTATTTACTCAATATTTAGTATTTTTAGCTTTCCTTTTTGAATGTGGATTTTATGGATTGTGCTAAATATTGTTTTTTATTCATAGGATTAAATTTGTGTGAAGCTGCTGAAATTTGGGGCTAAAATGAATAAAAAATGAAGGATTATAGAAGGAAATCTAACATACAATTACATGTATTGAATAAAATATCATAATAATATTTATGGATATTCAAATATTTGAAACAATTACTGAAATCATATGAGAAACCTTGTTTCCACGTGGCAGAAAGTGATTGCAGCAATAGTTTTAAAAGAGTGAGGCAGTTGGGCAGCCACAGTTCACACAAAAATTCAAGTCCTTTTGGTTTTGAGTTTCTTAATTTTTTTAAGACGTAATTATTTAATTTAGAATTTTCTGGATCAACAAATACTCAACTTACTAATTCTAGGGGATCATATACTTTGAAATGGAGAGTCGTCTTATTTTTTAGGGTTCATTTCTTCTTTTCTCTTCTTAGACATAAATAGCTACAAAATCCTTATTCTAGGACTGTGGCTACAAATGATTGTGTAGTATTGAGTTTTATGGATTGAAGTTGGTTATCGCATAAATTACTATCTTGTTCTTTTTTTAATATCTCGTGATGAAATAAATTCATTGTCTAACTTGAACTAGGGAGAGGAATAGATGGATAGAAAGTGGGAAAAGAAGGGCATGATCTTCTCTAGAAACTAGGATTGATTTGTATCTAGAATAAGGATATACCAAGAGAACTTGCTTGGTTACTAAACAAGATGAAAACTTAAAGCTCCACAGTTGGTTGAGTCTATCCCTTCTTAACGATGCAGTTATATTGCCAATTGTAGTAGGTGATTAGAGTTCAGGAGAGCATGATAATACATTCAACCTTTTAAATCATTGATTTGATAACCAATTGAAGTCCATAGAAAAATATCTTATGCTTGAATTCTTAAGTAGGTTGAAGCCCTATAATTTTCTCAATCATTAGTATAAGTATTTTACTTTTTCATTGTAATAAGTCAATCTCTTTTGGTACACTTGAATAAATAGTTAAAAATAGTGTAATTTAGTAAATTAGTTAATTGACAAGTCCTTTGGGTTCGATAATCCAGCTCTTTTAGAGCCATTATATTACATGCACGACCACAAACACTTGTGTATGCATTCGGACGCAACAAATATCTCACAGAAGCAACTACTTTATTTCTCAATTTTTGGACATGACGATCAAAGTTTCCAACCGAAACCTATTCATACGAAAGACTTTCCATAGCACCAACCCTCTCTAATGGATAACCAAAGTGTGATCACCAATAAACTTCGTCCACAATAAAACACGAAACATCAAATGCACCAATGCCAAATTGGAAGGCAAATCTAACTTATAACCTACCATACTAAAACACCTAGAAATCTTATATGGGCTTATATAATGGGAACTCATCTTCCCTTTCTTTCAAAATTTTATCACAGCCTTCGTATGTGTGATTTTCAATTAAACCCAATCATTAACATCAAATTCAAGCTCTCTTCTTCTAACATCGGCATAAGACATTTGTCGACTTTGAGCCATTTTCAACCTTACTCTAATTAGTCTACACCTTCTACTATAAAGTGCCTCACATGAAGCCATTTGGATACTTGAATGATAACAAAAATTTTAAGAAAACTCAATAAAAGGCAAATTATCAACTCCATCACTCTTGAATTCAATCACACAAGCTCTAAACATATCTTCGAAAGTTTGAATAGGGCGCTCGGCTTGACCATTACTCTGAGGATGAAAAGTTGTACTAAGCTTCACTTGAGTATCAAGAACTTTTTGAAATGAACTCTAAAACTTAGAAATGATTTGAGTACCCAGTCGGAGATAATGGATAAATGCACTTCATGCAACTTCACAATTTCCTGAATATAGAGACTAGAATAGTCTTCAGCTATAAATGAGTTCTTCATGGGAAGAAAATAATCTGACTTGATCATTTGGTCAGCAAAACCCCAGAAAGAATCATACTGTCAACAAGTACGAGGTAAACCCATAGTAAAGTCCATATTCAAATCTTCCCATTTCCAAGTAGGAATTCTATTCTCTTGAGCCAAACCTCACAGTTTTTTATGTTAAAATTTTACTTGTTGATAATTGAGACACTTAGCCACGAATTGCACAATATTTGTCTTCATCCTATTTAACAAATAGACCTCTTGCAAATGATAATACATCTCAGTTTCTCCTGGGTGAATAGAATATCAAGAATTGTGAGATTTTGATAAAAATCAGATGCCTCAACTCATTAACATAACCAGTCTTAGTAACGAAACACACCATCTCCCTCTTGGAAGAAAGCCTCAATCGATTTCTCAAAAACAGCTTTCTTAGATTTAACCATAGTCGGATCAAGATCTTCCTTTACATTGGAAGCATGAGAAAATTTTGAGTTGTTCTGAATAATGATACCACCCTCATCGGAATCAACAAAGTGAACACCCAACAATGCTATTCTATAAATATAACAAACTAACTCCTTCTTATTATAATGTAAGCAACACTACCCATTAAGAATTGGCTAAGAGCATAAAAACCACATTTGACTTGCCTGGATGATAAAGAACACTTCTATCATAGTATTTTTACAACTCAAGAGAGCTCATTTGGTGAAGATTCAAATACCTTTTTTTAAACACACATTGTAAGCTCTTATGATCGATGAACACATCCATATGATCATTAAAGAGATAATGTCTTCGAATCACAGCAAACTCAACCGCTGCTAACTCTAATTCATGATTCAGATAATTCTCTTCATGCACCTTCAATTGCCTCAAAGTTTAAGCCATTACCTTACCATGTTGCATAAATGAAAACAATACTAATATGTGAAGCATCACATGACACCACAAACCCATCAGATCCTTCCAGCAATGTCAAAATTGGGCTGAAGTGAGTCAATCCTTCCAACTCTTGAAACTATTCTCAAGAGCTTCTGACCATCAAAATTTAAATTTTTTCTTAGTTAAGGTAGTCAAAGAAGAAATAATAGTGGAAAATCCTCCAATGAACCTTCAATAATAACCACCCAAATAAGAAAACCTCAAAATATCTAAATGGTAAAGAGTTCTAGGCTAGTTCTTAATTGCTTCATTCTTCATAGGATCAACTTGAATACCATCAGAACAAATAATATGGCCAAGGAATGAAATGAAAATCAACCAAAACTCACACATTCTAAACATGGAAAGCAACTGACGATCCTTGAGGATTTGAAGAATCATCCTTACTGATGTTTCCGTAATCAAGACATAACTTCCGATGCATGTGTTTACGATCGTACAATAATTTAGTAACCCAACCAAGGGTTGGGATCGTTCCCAAGAGAGTGGTTTTGACAAATAATAGAAAAATAAAACTTAGTTCTAACTAGTCGTAGCTAAAGGCATTAACGATTAAAAACATTGTAAATTAAAGGGGGACACAAGAGTGTCAATTATCAATGGGGGGTTTCGTCAAAAGTAAGTAAAAACAACAAAACAAACAAGGGTTTCTATGTAATGAGAGGGGATCCTTGGGATGTGATGGGAATACGGGTTAAGCTAGATTATTCGGTACATGCTTTCGATAGAAGATTCATAGAATAATTGTGACTAGGCTAGACTTTAAGGGGGATAAGGTCTCTCTCGAGCAACTTACCCCATTTCAAATGCATTCTCCTTGGACACCCACTAGCCGCTTGAAGACCAGCCTATGCCTTAAACCACTCACTCTCTCTAGCTGAGTGTGTGGACATGGGACTAGGGTTCACTCTCTCAAGCTGAACCTCATGTCGACCCACTCGCACTTGCCATCAATTTAATAGTCTTAGTTTTATGACCTCTCTCTCGAGCAAGCCGAAAACACATAAATAAACTTGTATTTGCAACTACAAAATGAAATCACAATTAAAATACGATTAAACTATCAGCAAGCAAAACCCAACTATTATCTTAACCCATATTCGCTAAATCACACCCCAAGAATTGGGTGTTTTAGCCACACATGTATAACATATAGAAATTTATACCAAATTGAGCTTGCATTCAACTAGGTATGAAGATTTAAGTCTTGATATAGGCCAAAAGTGAAGAATTCAAGAGACCCAAACCCAAATCTTGAAGATGAAACCCTTTGGATCTTCAAGTCTTCAAAACCCTCTCAAGCTTAGAGCAAAAATATCAAAAAGTACTAATATATATGAAAATTATAATAATTTTTCGACACTTAAAACTACAACTCTAACTAGTATTTATAGTTTTCACAGATTTGTGCTACAGCGGATCATTCGACGTCATTAGTCGAAATCACCGATCAACTCGGCGATTCCCCGTTTTGTGTAGTTCATTGCCGTCTTGCACCAACTTTCAGCATCGTCGTGCTCTGGGTCATTGGGCGACATGGTACTGCTTCGCGGAACTTCTCGGTGATGCACCGATTGCTCCTTTTTTTCGCTGACTTGATCGTTTCCTTCAGGGCTCAGCACACTGGAACAAAAGGCGAAGTAAGACCCTTCGGCTATTCGCCTAGTGGACTCAACGATCCTCAAACCTTCATTTCTTTGTTCTTTTCAGCCTTTTCGTTCCTTTTTGTGACATAGTGTCCATGCTTTCCTTCAAACTTCAAATACCTGAAACTTAAGAGTTTTCATCAGATATTGAGATAAAATAAGCATTTGAGGACATACTTTCTATTAAAATATAGCCCTAAATGAGTCCAATTTGTGGAGTCATCACTTATGTGATCAAATTGTTCGTCCTAACTTCAAGAGTAAATGAAAATAGTATCAATAAATACAATTAGTAATATGTCAAGGTATTGCTTAAACACCTTATTCTTAAGATCCATGAAAGATGCCAAGGCATTAATCAAATCAAATGACATCACTAAGAACATATAGTGATCATCTCAAGTTCAAAAATCCATCTTTAGAATGTCACTTTTACTTACCCTTAACTAATAATACCTAAATAAGAGATCAATCTTTGAGAAGAAACTTGCACCTTGAAGTTGATCAAACAAGTCATCAATCCTTGAGATAGGCCAAATATTGTTTCCCTTTCACTTCTTCAATATCCCTTAGTCAACACATGAGAAGTAAACCATCCTTCTTTCAAAAAAAGAACTTTGGAGCAACTCATGGTGAGATACTCTGTCTAATAAAAAACTTATCCAACAAATAATTTTACATATCCTTAAACTCTTTAAGTTCTAATAGAAATAGGTTACATATCAGAAATTAGGTCAATGCTAAAGTCTATTTGTTTTACGGGAGGAAAACCAAGAAGATCATCATAAAAAAACTTCTAGAAATTAATTAACAACAACAACTGACTAACGAGTAGGGGTTTAAGAATTTGTATCCTTAACACAAAAAGATTATAGATACAACCTTCAGAGATCATTTTTCTAGCCTTTTGGCAAGAGATAGACTGGCCTATAGGTGTTGAATTTCTACCCTTCCATTCTAAGATAGGTGAATTAAGAACTTACAATGTAACCAATCGAGTTCAAAAATCTATGGAAGCATATAAAAAAAATAAAGCTAATACATCCCAAGAATCACACCGAAATCTATCAAGCCTAGCTCAACATGATCAACTGGAGTGACTTTATGAGAAACTTACACTGGGAAACTTTTATACATCCGTGTAGCAATAATGGGGTCACAAACATGTGTAGAGACTCAAAAAGGTTCTAAAATAATTTTGGGACCGACACCTGATATGCCCAAACATACTCCTAAATTAAGAAGTATAAACAGTGAAAGTCAATTACAGAACTAAAGCATAGTTGACGTCGATCCCACAGGAAATTTACAATAGAAATAATCTAACTAAAGCTTATATTCAGTTGCGGTTAATATTTCCAAAAGAAGTAAAATACGAAAAATAAATATTGTGTTGGTTGAATTCAAGTAACATTTTTTTGTCAAAATTAATAGTTAACAATATCAAAGAATAGTGTCAAGCTATAGTAGTTGATTTACCGAGACTAGGATTGTATTCATCATGACCTTTAACTTTAACCCGGATTCTATACAAATAACGATTAATTATCAAACTCTTATGCTCCTGGCAAGTTAGATCCGTCTAAAAACTTTTCAGCCCTATTAGATGACTTTCACTCTTCCCCTCTCGGTCATAGAGTATTTTGAAGCTTACCCTTGCATACTTGTTAAGAAGATTATCCACTATTGAGCACTAATCTATAAACAAGTTAATGGTATTTGTTTACAATTTTTCCTCACTTATCTCTTGAACAAATGATAAATATAAGCATGTTCTAATGCATGCACTCATTAGTAGACAATCATTACGAATATAGAAACAATATATGCGATTAACACTCAACCGCTACTCATATTTGAATCCGTCTTTATATTCTAGTCATGATTCACACAACTCTAGTTGTGGTGTTTAGTTACTCATAATTCTAATAAAACTAATGGCAAAAAATATTGAAACCATAATGAAATAGACTTACAATAATTGTGAAACTAAAAGCTTCTTGATTATCAACACTAAATCAAGATCACAAAATTTGATCCGAAGTAATCGACAATGTAAATGTGTTCAAAATGGAAATTATGATTTCTCCAGACTCAGAATGTCACAAATGTTTCAATTATAATTAGAAAATAAACCCTAAGTAATTTAAAATAGTCTTTGGAAAGAGTCCTACATGAAGTAGGAGAACTGTTGTCGACCATATTCATGAGCGGGGTAACGGTCTGTGAAGAAGTTCAAAACAACTTTACCTCTCCGTAAAGCCACACTTAGACAAATTTTTGTCTATCTTAAATCTTGTTCTTTACGAGCCACCTGACGGCTCATATTATGCATCGCAATTTGTATAGTGCTCCTTGACTTTAGACTTCACTTAGGCAACTTCTCTAGTCTTCGCTATTAATCTCCACAAACATCTTTACGACTCTAATAGTGCACCATGGACCGTCTTGGATCTTGTCATAAGACACTTGAACTTTATTCTTTCTAGATAACTCTCATGAACATCTTCACGGCTCGTACAAAATCTCTTGGCTCGTCTAGCCTTCCGCATAGTCTCTTTCACTTCATTTTCACTATTTTTTTGCATGATTTTCTTCAATGTGTTTCACATGTACAACATCAAAAGAAACTATCATATCCACATAAATTAGCTTGACTTCTTTAGTTAATCCTTTGTTTTGAGCATCAAATGTGTTGAGTTCACGACAAATCAAAACCCTTAACTTTGAACCATTGCTTGTTCTCAAGGAATGAAAAAGAACACCATATGACGTCCATATACATAGGAACAACACCAATTATATGCAACAGTTATATCCACAACAATAAAATGAAAAATCATCTATTTAACATGCAAGGATCAATGTACGACATCCCATTACGCATAGTCGATCATGCTTATATTAGCAGCAACTATTAAATACCATAATAAGCTATCAAATGCAAAAATAGTGCGCTCACAACAATGAATTCCCTCACACATTATATTTAGGAATGAAGAGTATGCTCACTCTCCAAAAGAACTTCTAACACTGTAATATACAGAACATAGGCTTACCCTTGTTTTCTATGCTTCAACAATCAAACAACCAAAACAGGATCACTATGGAACTTTTATTGGCTTGTAGCGTTGGTTCGGGTTAGGGAATGAAACATATTGGTCTATGAGTTACTAGATTTCCTTTGATTCCTAAAGTTTTTCTTAGCACACAACTCTTATTTAAGTTGTTCCAACCTCCCTGTCTTTAGCACACACCGACGCCCACATCATTTATTTCCTCCTTTCCTATTCCTTTTAAGTATATTAGTTTTTTCGTAACTACCATTTACTTGAACCATTAAACACATGCATTTTGGTTTTGTGCCTTCGGCATAACTAAGGATACGATCCTGCTTAGCTATTTCTTTTTCATTTAGGTCATGACAATCCTCAACTTAGGATTTTGGCATAAGTTGTGGCATCGTGCCTTCGGAGAGCCAATGATATGATTTCAACAGGGTGATAAAAATTCAAGGCTCAAATATGGTTCATGATTTCATTTGGTAGCTATTTTTGGCTAAAGTTGGCTGATACAAAAAATGTCGTAAGATCCTTCCCTATCAACTTATTCAACAATCATCAACAAGACTACTTGGGCAAGTTCTGGCTTTACACCTACAAAGTTAAACTTCATACAAACACTTACACTCACTTAGGGAACATGATTACACTTTAGTATTTATTCAACCTATTAATGGCCTACTTAGAAATGATCAACACAGAAGTATATGAGATGTTGCACAAAGAGCCTACCAATCAATTTTCAGATTAAGGTTGCTTTTCTTATATCTTGACACAACGCAAAAAAACTTTGTAATGTTGATATCAACTTTTTAGTCCAAAAAACAACTAACTTTTAAACAAAAACACAAAATACCAAACTAATGTTTTCACTAAAATGGCCGACACAAAAGCCAACCTTCATACCGTAAAGACAAATAAGTAATGTTTTTCAACTACCCCCTCTCAACAAAATAAACATTTCCATCAAAGTAAAAAATATAAGGGCCGCGAGGAAGAGCCATATTTGTGACGCTCTAGGTGTTAGTAGTCAAAATTATGTTGGCATCCTCATCAACATATGCTCACTTTGGTGCAGGAACTGTGTCAGGTCGGCTACTCTCTGCAGGGGCAGGAGGTCCACTTACTAAGGCTCCAAATCTCATCACATCACCATGCTACTGCTCCAATTTTTCCTTCTCTCGAGAAGCCTTCTTCGATTCCTCCTAGATTTCTTCAATCTTTGATATTCTTCCCTAGAAGTTTCATTAGGGATTTTAGTTGCACGGTTCTTTTCCTTCCCATTACCCTTTTTTTCTTGGGTATGTCAAGGTCACCCCCAAATGTCCCCAACTGTCTGAGTGACCGCAAGCATGCTAAACAAATTCATAAGTGAATCCGGTGTAAGTGTGGAAAGCAGAGCAACTGGCTTGTCGGTCACTATTATGCACCCTGTACCTGACTCTGCACCACTTGTGGTAATTTTTCAACTACTTAATCTAGTATGGACCTGGACTGCCTTTGTTCTACCATGAGTCTGTCAAAGAATATGACAGGCAAAGAGACAAATGAGCCTGTAGTAGAAGAAGATGGTTATGGTAGGGGCTGCACTCCTGAAGCTACCTGGGCTGTTCCATCTGTATGCCCACAGACTCCTCTACGAGTACATGTGCTAATACACCAATGGTGTTGCAGGTCCTATCCTTCAGCAATACAATGGGTTGGCCACATCTTTTATTTTGGCCACCGCAATGACCTCGGTGGCCATAACATATCTGTCCACCAACTTTCTTGGTGGTACATGAGAATGGGTACATAATTTCCCGATTAGACAAGGAAACGACAAACTTGCTCTTTCATTCAGGGCGTGATCTCTAATTTTATTAGCAATAAGCCACCCAATATTCAAAGTATAACGAAATATAAGGAAAGCTATTAAGGAAGCTTCGGAAGGCGATAGAATGTTGTATTTCCCTTTTAGCCGCAACTATATAGTGACAAAAATTTGATACGTCCAAACATACACCTCAAATAAGAAGTATAACTAGTCGAAGTAAATTACAAAAATCAACTGGAGTTGAGGTCGATCCCACAAGGAAATTGCAGCAGAAATAAACTTAGTGACACTCAAATTCAATTGTGGTTAATATATCCGAAACAAGTAAATTACAAAAAATAAATATTAGGTTCATAACAAACAATAGTTTAAAGTTGTAGTAGTTGATTTAGGAGACTAGGATTGTGTTTCTAATGACATTTTAACTTTAACCTTGATTATATACAAATAACGATAAATTGTCAACCTATATACTCCTAGCAAGTTAGATACATCTAAATTATTTTCAGCCATATTAGCCGACTTTTAGACTTCTCCTCTCGGTCTTAGATTATTTTGAAGCTTACCCTTGCATACATTTTGTCACGACCCAGGGCTACCCCCTAGATGTAACAAGTGGTGCTCAACCCATAAGGGTCTCATACAAGCCCCTTAGCATATCATAACATAAATAAATAGAAATAATGCAGAAATTTTAAAACTTTTTTCCATACAATAGAAGCTTTTATAAAAACAAGCGGAAGTCTATTACACTTTGTCTCAAACCATCTAAACTCAACTTGAATAAACTTTGGGACACAGCCCATACAATAGTCTAATACACAAAAGAAAGACTTAAAAGGGAAAGGTGATCACATCCTCGATGCTATGAGGACTCACTAAGTCTTCAACATCCTTGCTCTTCTAGGAACCTATCATCAAGAAAGGAACTCAATATCGCCAAACCCTACATTTGAAAAGAATGTAGGTAAGAGTATACATTAGTACAAAATGTACTAAATATGTTAGCTAACATAACATCATAAGAGCATAAGAGCATAAAAAATGTTAGCCAATATAAGGCATGAGTCATAAAAATAAAAGACAATAACATAGTCATAAGCATAACCTCCAACATAGTTATAACATGAGCATAAGTCAACATAAGGCATAATTAGATAGCATAGGAGATATCACATATTCATAACATGGTCAATACTTAGACTTCATATCATAAAAGAACCATCTAGAAACCCAGACTAAACTAAGGTAGAAGGTTTCCATCTCATGAGATACATATTTTGGGAACCCGGACTCAACTAGCGTAGAAGGAACCCATTTAGAAATCCGGACTCAACTAAGGTAGAAACTTTCATTTTGAAGGCCGGACTCAACTAGCATAAAATCCTACATTGGAGAGTAGGATTGTACTAGTGTAAACTCTCTCATTCTCATATTCATATCCACTCGATTCTATGCATAATTCCGATTGAGTTCATATTAAGTCTTGACTTAAGTTCATATTTATGGAAGAATGTCTTTACACTCAATACAACATAACTCATACTATAGCTCCTAGGTTCAATAGGTGAGAATAGCCTTTCAACCTTAGAATCATCATATTGTGAGAAAACCTCTCACATCATATCGTATTCATACATAGGCGTGCATATGAGGATATCATCCAACAACACAACAACTAAATCATAATCATAATCACTTAACTCTTAAAGTATTCATATAGCATGTACATATTCTTTATAAAACATGCATACTATCATATTTTGCCCTTTCATGGTCAAAGCTCTTATCAAATCAACACATCTAGAATGACTACATTAGACCTACATATAATCATAACTCATGTGTTATTCTATCATTTTATGCATCCAAACATTCATGAGGTATATTAGGTGGGTAAAGTCCTTCCACAACCATTTTATCTAATAGTCCACCATTTTTAGGTAAGTTTCACTCTTCAAGCCTTAACATGTGTAATTCATCAATTGGTTTTACTCTCTAAGCCCTAGTGATCAACATTCATAGTTAGAAGCCCTACTCTCAAAGATTCACTTCTTACAATCATCATACATATCTAGATCACAATATATTCTAGTCACATGCTTCATTCTTAAGCAATTCTAATCATATCTCATCATAAAGACTCAATATCAATCATTACTAGTCATGATCCATCATATATACATTGTTCTAATTCAATCAATCCCTACATGTTTCTATTCTCGAACAATTACTAAGGAAATATCAATTCTAGAAGATCATCTATGAATACTCAATTTCCCTACACAAGACAAAAACCCACATCATTCAACTTCATCAATTAGACTACAGTTAACCATTGAATCATGTATTTTCATCATAATATCATAATTCAATACTAATTCAATCATACACAACCAATATTCACTCAATTGGATCAACATCCATCATAGCCCACAACATTGAAGAAAACCTAACTTAAATTAGGGAAGTTCTCCATCAAATTGGGGAATTCTAGGGGACTCCATGGATGGAAGAATCCATGGATGAATAAGCTTTCATACCTTGGATATAAAGCCCTACAAAGCTTGCAACAATGGAGAGTTGACTTGACCTAGCTTGATCTTCTTCTTCTTCTTCAATTTCTAGAGAGAGGATTTTTGGGACGGGATTGGGTTCTTTTTGGTGAATTTAAATAATGGCTAGGATCAATGTATTTAGGGGTCTAATAGGTTAATATAGGTGTTCTAAACTAATTTAAGATTACACCACTTAACCCCTAACTAATTATGGAACAACCCCTAAGTCCTCAACTTAAACCAACTTAAAGCCAAGACTGCCTCAACCCACGAGACCACGTCCACGGACCGTGGGTCCACCCACGGTCCGTGCTGGTGAAGGGTTGGTTAGGGTGTGGAAGTTGTAAAAAAAATTTGGATCCACGGACCCCTACAAAGAGGCGTGGGTACTGTTTTGGGTAGATTTGTGGGTGATTTCTAGGGACCCTTGTTTGGTCCTTGGGGAGTCGTACCTTGACGTTTTAGCCCTAGTCCCTTCGTTCTAAGTACAGGAATCTAAATTCACGACTCTATCCCTCACGTCAAGCCCTAGTTGACCTACTAAACTACGGGGTGTTACACTTTTTAAGAATATTATCCTCTCTCCAGCTCTAATCTTTAAAACAAGTTAATGGCATTTGTTTCTAGATTGTCCTAAGAGACATTTTTCTCTCGAACAAATGATAAATACATGCATGTTCTAATGCGTGCACTAATTAGTCGAAAGTCCTTATTAATATAGAAACAACATATGTGATAAACACTCAAATGTTACTCATAGTTGAATCCATCATTATATTCTAGTCATGGTTCCCACAACCCTAGATGTGGTGTTTAGCCACTCATAATTCCAATGAAAGTAACGTTAAAAACTATTAAAAGCATAAAAAATAGACTTACAATAATAGTGAAACCAAAATCTTCTTGATTTATCAACACTAAACCAAGATCATAAAATTTGATCCAAAGTATTCAGCCAAGAAAATGTGTACAAAATGGAAACTATCATTTCACTACACTCAGTAATTCAAAAATAAACCCTAAGTAATTTTAAAAAATCTTAGAAAAGTGTCATGACTCGAGCCTACACCCTGGACGTGGCACGATGTACAAGACTCTGAAAAACCTCATACAAGCCTCATAGCTTTCATAACATAAGAACATAGGAAAAAAGTGCGGAATTTAAAACTTTTCTTTAAAACCTACAATCGAAGTCATTTTCATAAAAGCAAGTGGAAGTCTTTCTATACTTTGTCTCAAACCATCTACAACAGTTTGAATAAAACTTTGGGACGTAGCCCATACAAGTGCTCTAAACATAAAAAAGAAGACGTAAAAGAAAAGGTGGGTTTGTCCTCGAAACTTTGAGGACTCATCAATTCAACTTCTTGCTCCTTAGAAACCTATCTTCCAAGAATAGAACATCAAGTCTCCAAACCCAACACTTTTGTAAAAATGTACAAATATGGGTTAGCACACAAAAATGTACTAAGTATGATAGCCATGCAAAAACCATGTTTAAAAAGGATATTTTGGTTGAAAACCATGCATTATGCCAATTTTGAGAAAACATCATGAACTTTAGCAAAAGGTGTAAGATACAAGTATAATCATCATATAAGTAATTACATCACATTAGAACATTCACCTTAAGTAACCCTAAGCTATACTTGTGCAATGTAAGAATATCTTCCCATACTATTATTCCTACTAAGTACCACTTTGAGGCCACCATAGATGAACTTACCATTCGTCATAACTCATCTTTAGTCAATATTCATACATAAGGAACACGTACATTTCATAAGTCATGACAAGGAAAGTAACTCATAATACAATCCGAGTAAAGCATGCATTATTACATTAAGCATTTAAGTCAACATTCTCATTAGCTTCATTAAGAGAACATTCATTCATTAGACATTAAGACATTGGAGAATCACACCATAGCCCTCTCAAAGCCTACTCGTGCAATGTATGAATGGCATCCCATACTACCACCCACACTTCATAGAACCCCTTGAGCAACCATATCACGTATCTCACATGATGGAAATAAGCTTTAACCGACATAGACCATATGATCTTAACATGAAATTTCATGTACTATCCCACATCGTAAGGGTTGGTATACTCATTGACTAAGGTAGGACCGATAAAATTTTAGCTTAGGTGGATCCACTAGCTAATAACTTATGTGGGCACATAGTTATGGGATAAGAAAGATGTTCATTGAAACCTGACCTAATGTGGGGAGAGCTTCCATCTTACCATATTCGCTCGGTACTTTTCCTCCATTCCCATAGAGTAGTTCAATTTCATTAACATTATTACATTTGAGAGGAATTCCATTGGCCTATCGACCCAAGGTACATTATTGCACACATGAAAGGAATGACATTGGCCTATCGATTCATCGTACATCATTAGGATAGCTCATTGAATCCTCATGAAAGGAATGCCATTGGCCTATCGATTCATGATTCATCATTACATTAGTTCATTGACTCATTATGAAAGGAATGCCATTGGCCTATCGATTCAAGTGTCATTATTACTTTAGTTCATTGGCTCATTATGAAATGAATTCCATTGGCCTAACGATTCACGTTCATTAAGTTAAGATACATTAGTTACACAAGAACAGGATGTATAAGCCTACCAATTCAAGGTACATCAATCAACATTACTTTCATTTACACAAGAAGAAGATGCCCTAAGCCTACCAATTCAAGGTACGTCAATCAACATTACTTTTATTTACACAAGAAGAGGATGCCCTAAGCCTACCAATTCAAGATACGTCAATCAACATTACTTTTATTTACATAAGAAGAGGATGCCCTAAGCCTACCAATCCAAGATGTAACAGTACATTGAAGAAACCTTTCACATATCATCATCATTCATAAGTGTATAATTGAGAATAACCTTTCAATAATAACACAATTACATTCTTGACATGATCACATTACTTTCATTAAAATCACAAAGCATCTACATAGCATCATGATTATACATGAATCCCTCATATTTTGCCCTTCAAGGCCATGAATCACAATTCACGAACACACCTAAAATTAGAAAATTTAGGCATGAATAATGACATAATTCAATAAACTAAATCAATATAGACTTAATCTCTTTGCATGTTTCCATAATCAATCAATCCCAAATAACAATTCACAATTTAGTATTTTGAGGGAATCAAGGGTTCATAGGGAAATTCCATCTTAAATCAACATTATTTCATGAATTCAATCACAATTCATCGTAATCCAACCTTTGAAAACGCTTAGAAATTGAACCCATGTCTAAGATTGAAACCCTAACTTTTGGGGGATTTTGGAAACTTTGAAATTATGTTTGAAGGGGCTCCTTGGGTGGAAACTAACCAAGGATGAAAACTACTATACCTTGATTGAAGAAACTCCACGAAATTGAGTGAGAAAAAATGAACTCTTGAACTCCAAACCTTGACTTATTCTTCTCTAATGGAGGTTTCTAGAGAGAGAATATTTGGATATGGTGTGGTTTCTACTTTTGAGTTTAGGGAACAATGAATAGTAAAAGGGTGTTTAATACTTTAGAAATCCTTAACTAACTCTAATTAATCAAAATAAACCGACCCCTGACTAATCTAACCACCCTAGAAATTTATCACTTCGCCCCCAACTTGGCTGAATTTGGGCAGATTTAAGTGATGACCTACGCCCCTAGACCTATAGACCTTAGGTGGGCTCACACCCCGTCCTGCAGGTCCTAATTTGGGTTATAAACTCACCATTTGTGGCCCTTGACATACAAGCCACTCGCACGAGGCGTGGATGGAACTACGGTGCGTAGGTCCCATCTGTAGGTCCATGGATTAGTAACAACTGTTGGTTTTTGGGTAACTTTGGGGGTTAGACTTTAGTGTCCTCATCAAGGACCCTTGGTTGG
>JAJONQ010022630.1:0-24590 GCA_036250385.1 Solanum microdontum
TGTTTGACCTTGTAAATAGGTCGTTTTGGCCGTGAGGGACAACTGGCTCCATAGTTAAGGTCTTAACAGACGTCTATGAAAATTTTCGGCAAAAATAAGGTCGGAATTCTGGATCACCAAAAATTCCATGGACTATAACCCACTAAAATCGGCAAAATAGGGGGTTTACTTGCTCAGGAGTTCGTTTGACATTGAAAATGGGTCGGTTTTGCCGTGAACGTCAACAAGCTCTATAACTAAGGTCTTAACGGACGTCCATAATTTTTTTTGTCAAAAATGAGGTCGAAATTCTTGATCACCAAAAAATTCAAGGACTATAGCACAAGAAAATTGGCAAAATGGGGGATTTACCTGCTCTGGGGCTAGACTGACCTTGAAAATGGGCCGTTTTAGCCGTTGGGCCAATTAGTTCCATAGCTAAGGTCTTAAGTGACGTCCATGAAAATTTTTGGCAAAAATGAATTGTTTTGGTTGTGAGGGCCAATTGGTTCCATAGCTAAGGTGTTAACAGATGTCCATGAAATTTTTTGGCAAAATGAGGTCAGATTTCTGGATCACCAAAATAGATGGTGAACTATAGCACATGAAAATCGGGAAAATGGGGTTTACTTGCTCCGGGGTTTGTTTGACCTTGAAAATTGGTCGTTTTGGCCATGAGGGCCAACTGTCTCCATAGCTAAGGTCTTAACGGATGTCCATAAAAAATTTCGGCAAAAATGAGGTCAGAATTCCAGATCACCAAAAAATCCATCGAATATAGCACACGAAAATTGGCAAAATGGGAGTTTACCTGCTCTGGGCTCATTTTACCTTGACATAGACCGTTTTAGCTGTGAGGGCCAACTGGCTCCATAGCTAATGTCTTAACGGACGCCCATGAAAAATTTTGGCAAAAAAGAGGTCGAAATTCTGGATCTCCAAAAAATCCATGGACTATAGCACACGAAAATCAGCAAAATATGGGCTTTACCTGCTCTAAGGCTTGTTTGACCTTGAAAATGGGTCGTTTTGGCCATGAGGGACAACTGGCTCCATTGCTAAGGTCTTAAAGGACGTCCATGAAAAAAATTAGCAAAAATGAGGTCAGAATTTTGGATCAACCAAAAAGATAGTGAACTAGCACACGAAAATTGACAAAATGTGGGGTTTACCTGCTCTGAGACTCGTTTAACCTTAACAATTTTCCATTTTGGCCGTGAGGGACAACTGGCTCCATAGCTAAGGTCTTAACGGACGTCCATGAAAATTTTCTGTAAAAATGAGGTAAAAATTTTTTATCACCAAAAAAAATGGTGAACTATATAGCTTACGAAAATCGACAAAATGTGTGGTTTATTTGCTTCGGAGTTCGTTTGACCTTGAAAGTGGATCGTTTTGGATGTGAGGGTCAACTGGCTCCATAGCTAAGGTCTTAACGGACGTCCATAAAAAATTTCAGCAAAAATGATGTCAGAATTCTAGATCACCAAAAAATTCAAGGACTATAGCACACGAAAATTGGCAAAATGGGGGGTTTACCTACTCTGAGGCTCGTTTGACCTTGAAAATTGGCCGTTTTGGCCGTGAGGGCCAATTGGTTCCATAGCTAAGGCCTTAACGGATGTCCAACTGGCTCTATAACAAAGGTCTCAACGGATGTCCAAAGAAATTTCAGAAAAAATGAGGTGAGAAGTCCAGATCACCAAAAAATCCATAGAATATAGCACACGAAAATTGACAAAATGGGAGTTCACTTGCTCATGGATCGTTTTAACTTGAAATAGACCGTTTTGGCTGTGAGGGCCAACTGGCTCCATAGTTAATGTTTAACGGACGTCCATGAAAATTTTGGCGAAAAAGAGGTCAAAATTTTGGATCTCCAAAAAATCCATGGACATAGCACACAAAAATCGGTAAAATATGGGGTTTACTTGCTCTGAGGCTTGTTGGACCTTGAAAATGGGTCGTTTTAGCCGTGAGGGCCAACTGGCTCCATAGCTAAGGTCTTAACGGATGTCCATGAAACATTTCGGCAAAAATGAGGTCGGAATTTTGGATCACCAAAATAGATGGTGAACTATAGCACACGAAAATTGGCAAAATGGGGGGTTCACTTGCTCCGAGGTTCGTTTGACCTTGAAAATAAGTTGTTTTGGCTGTGAGGGTCAACTGGCTCCATAGCTAAGGTCTTAACGGACGTCCATAAAATTTTTTGGCAAAAATGAGGTCGTAATTTCGAATCACCAAAAAATCCATAGACTATAGCACACGAAAAATGGCAAAGTGGGGGGTTTACCTGCTATGGGGATCGTTTGACCTTGAAAATGGGTCATTTTGGCCGTGAGGTCCAACTGGCTCCATAGTTAAGGTCTTAACGGATGTGCATGTAAAATTTTGGCTAAAATAAGGTCGAAATTCTGGATCACCAAAAAATCCATGGACTATAGCACACGAATATCAGCAAAATATGGGGTTTACCTGTGCTGAGGCTTGTTTGACCTTGAAAATGGGCCATTTTGGCTGTGAGGGCCAACTGACTCCATAGCCAAGGTTTTAACGGACGTCTATGCAAAAAAATTGGCAAAATAAGGTCGAAATTCTGGATCACCAAAAAGATGGTGAACTATAGCACACGAAAATCGGTAAAATGGGGGGTTTACTCTCTCCGGGGTTTGTTTGACCTTAAAAATGGGTCGTATTGGCCATGAGGGCCAACTGGTTCCATAACTAAGGTTTTAGCGGATGTCCACATAAAACTTTGGCAAAAATAAGGTCATAATTCTGGATAACCAAAAAATCCATGGACTATAGCATACGAAAATCGGCAAAATATGGGGTTTACCTGCTTTGAGGCTCATTTGACCTTGAAAATGGGTCGTTTTGGCCGTGAGGGCCAACTGCCTCTATAGTTAAGGTCTTAACGGGCGTCTATTAAATTTTTTTGCAAAATGAGGTCGTAATTCCGGATCACCAAAAAAGATGGTGAACTATAGCACACGAAATCGGTAAAATGGGGAGTTTACTTACTCCGGGGATTGTTTGACCTTGAAAATGGGTCATTTTGACCATGAGGGCCAACTGGCTCCATGGCTAAGGTCTTAATGGATGTCCACGTAAAAGTTTGGCCAAAATGAGGTCAGAATTTTGGATCACCAAAAAATCCATGGACTATATAGCACACGAAGATCAGCAAAATAGGGGTTTACCTACTCTGGGGCTAGTTTTACCTTGTAAATTGGCCGTTTTAGCTATGAGGGCCAACTGGGTCCATAACTAATGTCTTAACGGACGTCCATGAAAAAGTTCGGCAAAAAAATGGTTTAAATTCTGGATCACCAAAAAATCCATGGATTATAGTACACGAGAATCGACATAATGTGGGGTTTGCCTGCTCTAAGGCTCGTTTGAACTTGAAAATGGGTCGTTTTGGCCATGAGGGCCAACTAGCTCCATAACAAAGATCTTAATGGATGTCCATGTAAAATTTTGGCAAAAATGAGGTCGGAATTCTGGATCACCAAAAAATTCATGGACAATTGCAGACTAAAATTGGTAATATGGGTGATTTCCCTACTTCGAGATTTGTTTGACCTTGAAAATGCGCCATTTTGGCCGTAAGGGCCAACTGGCTTCAAAGCTAAGGTCTTAACGGATGTCAATGTAAATTTTTGGCAAAAATGAGGTCGGACTTCCGGATCACCAAAAAAGATGGTGAATTATAGCACATAAAAATCAGCAAAATGTGGGGTTTACCTACTCTGAGGCTCGTTTGACCTTGAAAATGGATCTTTTTGTCCGTGAGGGCCAATTGGTTCCATAGCTAAGATCTTAACGGATGTCGATAAAAAAATTTGGCAAAAATGAGGTCGGAATTCTGGATCACCAAAAAATCCATGGACTATTGCACACAAAAATCGGCAAAATGGGGGGTTTACGTGCTCTGGGGCTCATTTGACCTTGAAAATGGGCCGTTTGGGCCGTGAGGGACAACTGGCTCCATAACTAAGGTCTTAACGAATGTCCATGAAATATTTCGGCAAAAATGAGGTTGGAATTTTGGATCACCAAAAAAGATGGTGAACTATAGCACACGAAAATCGGCAAAATGGGGGGTTCACTTGCTCCGAGGTTCATTTGACCTTGAAAATAAGTTGTTTTGGTTGTGAGAGTCAACTCGCTCTATAGCTAAGGTCTTAACGGACGTCCATTAAAAATTTCGGCAAAAATGAGGTCGAAATTCTGGATCACCAAAAAATCCATGGACTACAACACACGAAAATAGGCAAAATGTGGGGTTTACCTACTCTGAGGCTCGTTTGACTTTGAAAATGGGTTGTTTTGGCCGTGAGGGCCAAATCGCTCCTCAACTAAGGTATTAAAGGATGTACATGAAATTTTTTGGCAAAAATGAGATCGTAATTCTGGATCACCAAAAAATCCATGCACTATAGCACACGAAAATTGGTAAAATGTGGGGTTTACCTACTCTGAGGCTCGTTTGACCTTGAAAATGGGTTGTTTTGACCATGAGGGACAACTGGATCCATAACTAAGGTCTTAACAGACGTCAATGTAAAATTTTGGCAAAAATGTGGTCAAAATTCCGGATCACCAAAAAATTCATAGAATATAACACACGAAAATCGACAAAATACGGGGTTTACCTTCTCTAAAGCTCGTTTGACCTTAAAATTGGGTCAGTTTGGCCGTAAGGGCTATCTAGCTCCATATCTAAGGTCTTAACGTATGTCCATGAAAATTTTCGGTAAAAATGAGGTCAGAATTCCAGATCACCAAAAAAGATGGTGAACTATAACACACAAAAATTGGCAAAATTTGGGTTTACTTTCTCCGAGGTTCGTTTGACCTTGAAAATGGGTCGTTTTGGCCATGAGGGCCAACTAACTCCGTAGCTGAGGTCTTAACTGATGTCCATAAAAACATTCGGCAAAAATGAGGTCAAAAATTCGGATCACCAAAAAATCCATGGAATATAGTACACGAAAATTGGCAAAATGGGGGTTTACCTGCTCTGGGATCGTTTTACCTTGAAAATGGGCGGTTTTGGTTGTGACTCACTAATTTTTTCTCGGAATTACCGGTTCCGGTCCATCCCGGTACTAGTTCAGTTTCGAATCATGGTGCCCGATTCTGTTCCGATCCCGGTCCATCCCGGTCCGGTAGTCCCGGTTCCGGTACCGTTGCTAGCCCTACTTGTGAGGGCCAACTGGCTCCATAGCTAATGTCTTAACGGACGTCCATGAAAAAATTTCGGCAAAAAAGTGATCGAAATTCTGGATCACAAAAAAATTCATGGATTATAGCACACGAAAATAGGCAAAATGTGAGGTTTACCTGCTCTAAGGCTCGTTTGACCTTGAAAATGGGCAGTTTTGGCCGTGAGGGCCAACCTACTCCATAGCTAAGGTCTTAACAGACATCCATGAAAATTTTTGGCAAAAATGTGGTCGGAATTCCGAATCACCAAAAAAGATGGTGAAGTAAAGTACACGAAAATTGGCAAAATGGGGGGTTTACTTGCTCCGGGGTTTGTTTGACCTTCAAAATGAGTCGTTTTGATCGTGAGGGTCAACTGGCTCCATAGCTTAGGTCTTAACGGATGTCCATAAAAAAATTTGATAAAAAGTGGTCAAAATTCCAGATCACAAAAATTTCCACGGACTATACCACACGAAAATCGGTAAAATGGGGGGTTTTCTTGCTTTGTGGCTCGTTTGACCTTGAAAATGGGACATTTTGGCCGTGAGGTACAACTTGATCCATAGCAAAGGTCTTAACGAATGTCGATGCAATATTTCGACAAAAATAAGGACGGACTTCCGGATCACCAAAAAATCAATTGACTATAGCATACCAAAATTGGCAAAAATGTGGGGTTTACCTACTCTGATGCTCGTTTGACCTTGAAAATTGGTGGTTTTGGCCGTGAGGGCCTATTGGCTCCATATCTAAGGTTTTAACGGATGTCTATAAAAAATTTCGATAAAAATGAGGTCAGAATTTTGAATCACCAAAAATTCCATTGACTATGGTAAACGAAAATCGGCAAAATGGGGGATTTTCTTGCTCTAGGGATCGTTTGACATTGAAAATTGGCCATTTTTGACATGAGGGCCAACTGGCTCCATAGCTAAGGTTTTAACGGATGTCTATGTAAAATTTTAGCAAAAATGAGGTCGGAATTCTAGATCACCAAAAAATCCATGGACTATTGCACACGAAAATCGGCAAAATAAGGGGTTTATCTGCTTTGAAGCTCGTTTGACCTTGAAAATGGGTCGTTTTAGCTGTGAGGGCCAACTGGCTCCATAGCTTATGTCTTAACGAATGTCCATGAGAAAGTTTGGCAAAAACGATGTCGGAATTCTAGATCACCAAAAAATCCATGGATTATAGCGCACGAAAATCAACAAAATGTGGGCTTTACCTGTTCTAAGGCTCGTTTGAACTTGAAAATGGGTCGTTTTCGCCGTGAGGTCCAACTGGCTCCATAGCAATGGTCTTAACGGATGTCCACGAAAATTTTTGGCAAAAATGTGGTCGGAATCCAGAGCACCAAAAAAGATAGTGAGCTATAGCACACGAAAATCAGCAAGATGGGGGGTTTACTTGCTCCGGGGTTCGTTTGACCTTGAAAATGGGTCATTTTGGCCATGAGGGTCAACTGTCTCCATAGCTAAGGTCTTAACAGATTTCCATAAAGTAATTACGAAAAAATGAGGTCGAAATTTCAAATCACCAAAAAATTCATGGACCATAGCACACGAAAAATGGCAAAATGTGAGGTTTACCTGCTCTGAGGTTCGTTTGACCTTGAAAATGGGGCGTTTTGGCCGTGAGGGCCAACTGACTCCATAACTAAGGTCTTAACGGATAGCCATGTAAAATTTCAACAAAAATGAGGTCAAAATTTTGGATCACCAAGAAATCTAGGGACTATAGCACACGAAAATCGGCAAAATAAGCGATTTACCTACTCTGAGGCTCATTTGACCTTGAAAATGGGCCGTTTTGGCCGTGATGGCCAACTGGCTCCATAGCTAACATCTTAACGGATGTCCATGAAATATTTTGGCAAAAATGAGGTCAGAATTCTGGATCACCAAGAAAGATGGTGAACTATAGCACACGAAAATCGGCAAAATGGGGGGTTCACTTGCTCCGAGGTTCATTTGACCTTGAAAATAAGTCATTTTGGTTGTGAGGGTTAACTGGCTCTATAGCTAAGGTCTTAACAGACGTCCATTAAAAATTTCAGCAAAATGTGGTCGAAATTCTGGATCACCAAAAAATCCATGGACTACAGCACACGAAAATAGGCAAAATGTGGGGTTTACCTGCTCTAGGCTCGTTTGACCTTGAAAATGAGCCGTTTTGGCCATGAGGGCCAACTGGCTCCTCAGCTAAGGTATTAACGGATGTCCACGAAAAATTTCGATAAAATTAAGATCGTAATTCTAGATCACCAAAAAATCCATGGACTATAGCACACGAAAATCGACAAAATGTGGGGTTTACCTGCTTTGAGGATCGTTTGACCTTGAAAATGGGTCGTTTTGGCCGTGAGGGCCAACTGACTCCATAACTAAGGTGTTAACGGATAGCCATGTAAAATTTTGACAAAAATGAGGTCAAAATTATGGATCACCAAAAAATCCATGGACTAGAGCACACGAAAATCGGCAAAATAAGCGTTTTACGTACTCTGAGGCTCGTTTGACCTTGAAAATGGGTCGTTTTGGCCGTGATGGCCAACTGGCTCCATAGCTAACGTCTTAACGAACATCCATGAAAAAATGAGGTCAGAATTTCGGATCACCAAAAAAGATGGTGAAATATAGCACACGAAAATTAGCAAAATGGGGGGTTTACTTTCTCCGGGGTTCGTTTGACTTGAAAATGGATCGTTTTGGCCGTGAGGGCCAACTGGCTCCATAGCTTATGTCTTAACGAACGTCCATTATAAATTTTGGGAAAAATGAGGTCGGAATTCTAGATCAACAAAAAATCCTTGGACTATAGCATACGAAAATTGGCAAAATGGGGGGTTTCCCTGCTCTAGGATCGTTTGACCTTGAAAATGGGCCATTTTGGCCTTGAGGGCCAACTGGCTCCATAGCTAATATCTTAACGGGTGTCCATAAAAAATTATGGTAAAATTGAGGTAGGAATTTCGGATCACCAAAAAATCCAAGGACTATAGCACACGAAATTTGGCAAAATAACGGGTTTACGTGCTTTCAGGTTTGTTTGACCTTGAAAATGAGTCGTTTTGGCCATGAGGGCCAAGTGGCTCCGTAGCAAAGGTCTTAACGGACGTTGATAAAAACATTTATGCAAAAATGAGGTCGAAATTTTGGATCACCAAAAAAAATGGTGAACTAGAGCACACGAATATCGACAAAATGTGGGGTTTATTTGCTTCGGAGTTCGTTTGACCTTGAAAGTGGATCGTTTTGGATGTGAAGGCCAACTAGCTCCATAGGTAAGGTCTTAACGGGTATCCATAAAAAAATTCGGCAAAAATGATGTAGGAATTTCGGATCACCAAAAAATCCAAGGATTATAGCACATGAAAATCGACAAAATAGGGGGTTTACCTGCTCTGAGGCTTGTTTGACCTTGAAAATTTGTCGTTTTGGCCGTGAGGCCAATTGGTTCCATAGCTAGGGCCTTAACGGATGTCCATGAAATATTTTGGCAAAATGAGGTCGCAATTTCGGATTAACAAAAAAGATAATGAACTATATCATACGAAAATTAGGAAAAATGGGGTTCACTTGCTTCAGGGTTTGTTTGACCTTGAAAATTGGTTGTTTTGGCCATGAGGCCCAACTGGCTCCACAACTAAGGTCTTAACGGATGTCCATAAAAAATTTGACAAAAATGAGGTCAGAAATCCAGATCACCAAAAAATACAGGGAATATAGCACACGAAAGTTGGAAAAATGGGAGTTTACCTGCTCTGGTCTCGTTTTACCTTCAAATCGGCCGTTTTGGCTGTGAGGGCCAACTGGCTCCATATCTAATGTATTAACGGACGTCTATGAAAATTTTTGACTAAAAAAGAGGTCGGAATTCCTGATCTCCAAAAAATACATGGACTATATAACACTCAAAAATTGGCAAAATGTGGGGTTTACCTGCTCTGAGGCTTGTTTGACCTTGAATATGGGACGTTTTGGCCGTGAGGGCCAACTGGCTCCATAGTTAAGGTCTTAAAGGACGTCCATGAAAAATTTCAGCAAAAATGAGGTCGGAATTTCTGATCACCAAAAAAGATGGTGAACTATAGCACACGAAAATCAATGAAATGGGGGGTTTACTTGCTCCGGAGTTCGTTTGACCTTGAAAATAAGTCGTTTTGGCTGTGAAGGTCAACTGGCTCTATAGCTAAGGTCTTAACGGACGTTCATAAAAATATTCGATAAAAATGAGGTCGTAATTCCAAATCACCAAAACATACATGGACTATAGCACACGAAAATCGGCAAAGTGGGGGGTGTACCTCCTATGGGGATCGTTTGACCTTGAAAATGGGCCATTTTGGCCGTGAGGTCCAACTGGCTCCATAACTAAGGTCTTAACGGATGTCCATGTAAAATTTCGATAAAAATAAGGTCAAAATTCTGGATCACCAAAAAATCCATGGACTATAACACACGAAAATCGGCAAAATATGGGGTTTACCTTTGCTGAGGCTTGTTTGACCTTGAAAATGGGCTGTTTTGGCCGTGAGGCCCAACTGACTCCATAGCTAAGGTCTTAACGGACGTCTATGAAAAAAATTGGCAAAATGAGGTCGGAATTTTGGATCACCAAAAAATATGGTGAATTAGAGCACACAAAAATCGGTAAAATGGAGGGCTTACTTGTTCCGAGGTTGGTTCAACCTTGAAAATGGATCATTTTGGCAGACTGGTTCCATAGCTAAGGTCTTAACGGATGTCCACGTAAAATTTAGGCAAAAATGAGGTTGGAATTCCAGATAACCAAAAAATCCATGGACTATAGAACACGAAAATCAGAAAAATATGGGTTTACCTACTCTGAGGCTCGTTTGACCTTGAAAATGCGTAGTTTTGGCCGTGAGGGCCAACTGGCTCCATAGCAAAGGTCTTAACGAACATCTATGAAATTTTTTGGCAAAATGAGGTCGGAATTCTAGATCACCAAACAAGATGGTGATCTACATGAAAATTGGTAAAATAGTGGGTTTACTTGCTCCGGGGTTTGTTTGACCTTGAAAATGGGTCGTTTTGACCGCGAGGCCAATTGGCTCCATAGCTAAGAGCTTAATGGATGTCCACGTAAAATTTTGGTAAAAATGAGGTCGAAATTTTAGATCACCAAAAAATTCATCGACTATAGTACACGAAAATCGGCAAAATAGGGGTTTACCTGCTCTGGGGCTTGTTTTACTTTGAAACTGGGCCGTTTTAGTTGTGAGGGCCAACTGGCTCCATAGCTAATGTCTTAACGGACGTCTAAGAAAAAGTTCGGCAAAAAAGAAGTCAGAATTCTGGATCACCAAAAAATCTATGGATTATAGTACACGAAAATCAGTAAAATGTGGGGTTTACCAGCTCTAAGGCTCGTTTGAACTTGAAAATGGGTAGTTTTGGCCGTGAGGGTCAACTGGCTCCATAGCTAAGGTCTTAACGGATGTCCATATAAATTTTGGCAAAAATGAGGTTGGAATTCTGGATAATCAAATAATCCATGGATTATAGCACACGAAAATCTGTAATATAGGGGGGTTTACCTGATCCGAGGTTCGTTTGACATTGAAAATGGGCCATTTTGGCTGTGAGGGCATGCTGGCTTCAAAGTTAAGGTCTCAAGGGATGTAAAATTTCGGCAAAAATGAGGTTGGACTTCCGAATCACCAAAAAAGATAGTGAAGTAGCACACGAAAATTGGCAAAATGTGGGGTTTACTTACTCTGAGGCTCGTTTGACCTTGAAAATGGATTGTTTTGGCTATGAGGGCCAATTGGCTCCATAGCTAATGACTTAACGGACGTCTATTAAAATGTTTTGCAAAAATGAGGTCAAAATTTTGGATGACCAATAAATCCTTAGACTATAGCACACGAAAATCGGCAAAATTGAGGGTTTACCTGCTCTGGGACTCATTTGACCTTGAAAATGGGCAATTTTGGCCTTGAGGGCCAACTGGCTCCATAGCTAAGGTCTTAACGGACGTCCATGTAAAATTTCAGCAAAAATGAGGTTGAAATTCCGGAACACCAAAAAAACCATGGACTATAGCACACGAAAATAGGCAAAATGTGTGGTTTACCTACTCTGAGGTTCGTTTGACCTTAAAAATGGGCCGCTATGGCCGTGAGGGCCAACTGGCATCTTAGCTAAGGTCTTAACGGATGTCCATGAATATTTTTTGTAAAAAGGAGGTCGTAATTTTGGATCACCAAAAAATCAATGGACTATAGCACACGAAAATCGGCAAAATGTGGGGTTTACCTGCTTTGAGGCTCGTTAGAGCTTGAAAATGAGTTGTTTTGGCCATGAGGGACAACTAGATCCATATCTAAGGTCTTAACGGATGTCCATGTAAAATTGCGGCAAAATTGAGGTCGGAATTTCGGATCACCAAAAAATCCATAGATTATATAGCACACAAAAATTGGCAAAATACGGGGTTTACCTACTCTGAGGCTCGCTTGACCTTAAAAATGGGTCGTTTTGGCTGTAAGGGCCAACTGGTTCTATATCTAAGGTCTTAACGTATGTCCATGCAAATTTTTGGCAAAAATAAGGTCAGAATTCCAGAACACCAAAAAAGATGGTGAACTTTAGCACATAAAAATTGACAAAATAAGGAGTTTACTTTCTCCGGGGTTCGTTTGACCTTGAAAATGGGTCGTTTTTGTCATAAGGGTCAATTATCTCCATAACTAAGGTCTTAACGGATGTCCATAAAAAATTTAGGCAAAAATGAGGTCGGAAATTCGAATCAACAAAAAATCCATTGAATATAGCTCAAGAAATTTAGCAAAATGGGGGTTTACTTGCTCTGGGATCGTTTTACCTTGAAAATGGGCGGTATTTATTGTGAGGGTCAACTGGCTCCATAGCTAATGTCTTAACGGACGTCCATGAAAAAATTTGGCAAAAAAGAGGTCGAGATTCTCGATCACCAAAAAATCCATAGACTATAGCACACGAAAAATAGTAAAATGTGAGGTTTAACTGCTCTGAGGCTCGTTTGACCTTGAAAATTGGCTGTTTTGGCCGGGAGGGCCAACTGGCTCCATAGCTAAGGTATTAATGGACATCTATTATAAATTTTGGCAAAAATGAGGTCGGAATTCTAGATCAACAAAATGATGGTGAAGTATAGCACACCAATGATCGACAAAATGGGGGTTTACTTCCTCCGGGGTTTGTTTGACCTTTAAAATGAGTCGTTTTGGCCGTGAGGGTCAACTGGCTCCATAGCGAAGGTTTTAATGGACGTCCATAAAAATTGTTGACTAAAATGAGGTCAGAATTTTAGATCACCAAAAAGTCCATGGACTATAGCACACAAAAATCGGCAAAAAAGGGGGTTTACCTGCTCTAGTGCTCGTTTGACCTCCAAAATGGGATGTTTAGGCTGTAAGGACCAACTGGCTCCATAACTAAGGTCTTAACGGACGTGCACGAAAATATTTAGCAAAAATGAGGTCGGAATTCCAGATCACCAAAAAGTCCTTGGACTAGCTCACAAAAATTGGCAAAAAGGGGGATTTACCTGCTCTGGTGCTCGTTTGACCTTCAAAATGGGATGTTTTGGCTGTGAGGGCCAACTGGCTCCATAACTAAAGTCTTAACGGACGTCCACGAAAAATTCTGGCACGAAAATCAGCAAAATGGGGGTTTTCCTGCTCCGGGGATCTTTGACCTTGAAAATGGGATGTTTTGGCAGTGAGGGCTAACTGAATCCATAGCTAGGGTCTTAACGGACATCCACGAAAATTTTTGGCAAAAATGAGCTCGAAATTCCAGATCACAAAAACTCCACAGACTATAGCACAAGAAATTCTGCAAAATAGGGGTTTACCTGATCTGGGGTCCGTTTGACCTTGAAAATGGGACGTTTTGGCCGTGAGGGCTAACTGGCTCAATAGCAAAGGTCTTAACGGACGTCCACTAAAAAATTTGGCAAAAATGAGGTCGGAATTTCAGATCTCCAAAAATTCCATGGACTATAGCATACGAAAATCGGCAAAATGGGGGTTTACCTTGTCTGTGGATCGTTTGAACTTGAAAATGGGAGGTTTTGGCTGTGAGGGATAAGTGAATCTATAGCTAAGGTCTTAACGGATGTCAACGAAGAATTTTGCCAAAAATGAGCTCGGAATTCTAGATCACCAAAAAGTCCATGGACTATAGCCCAAGAAATTCGGCAAAATACGGGGTTTACCTGCTTCGGGGCCCGTTTGCCCTTGACAATGGGATGGTTTGGCCGTGTGGGCCAACTGGCTCCATAGCTAAGGTCTAAACGAATATCCACGAAAATTTTTGGCAAAAATAATATAGGAATCCAGATCACCAAAAACTCCATGTACTATAGCACATGAAAATCGATAAAATAGGGAGGTTTACCTGCTCTGGGGTTCGTTTGACCTTCAAAATAGGACGTTTTGGCCGTAAGGGCTAACTGGCTCCATAACTAAGGTCTTAACGGACGTCCACGAAAAAGTTAGGCAAAAATGAGGTCGGAATCCAGATCACCAAAAAGTTCATGGACTATAGCATACGAAAATCGGCAAAATAGGGGGTTTACCTGGTCTAGGGATCGTTTGACCTTTAAAATGGGACGTTTTGGCCTTGAGGGCCAACTGGCTCCATAGCTAAGGTCTTAACGGACGTACACGAAAAATTTTGGCAAAAATGAGGTCGAAATTTTAGATCACCAAAATGTCCATGGACTATAGCACTAGAAAATCGGCAAACTGGGGGTTTACCTACTCCGAGGATCGTTTGGCCTTGAAAATAGGTCGTTTTGGCTGTGAGGGCCAACTGGCTCCATAGATAAGGTTTTAACAGATGTCAACGAAACATCTTGATAAAAATGAGCTCGAATTCCAGATTACCAAAAAGTCCATGGACTATAGCACACGAATATCACCAAAATGCGGGGTTTACCTGATGCGGGCACCGTTTAACCTTGAAAATGGGACGATTTGGCCATGAGGGTCAACTGGCTCCACAACAAAGGTCTTAACATACGTCCACAAAAATTTTTGGCAAAAATTATGTCGAAATTCCAGACCACCAAAAAGTCCAAGGACTATAGCACACGAAAATTGGCAAAATAGGGGGGTTTACTTGCTCCGGGGATCGTTTGACCTTGTAATTGGGACGTTTTTGCCGTGAGGGCCAATTGGCTCCATAGCTAAGGTCTTAACGAACGTCCACGAAAAAATTCGGCAAAAATGAACTCGGAATTCCAGATCACCAAAAAGTCCATGGACTATAGAACAAGAAAATCGGTAAAATGGGGGTTTCCTTCTATGGGGATCGTTTGATGTTGAAAATGGGATGTTTTGGCAGTAAGGGTTAACTGAATCCATAGTTAATGTCTTATCGAACGTCCACAAAAAACTTTGGCAAAAATAAGGTCAGAATTCCAGATCACCAAAAAGTCCATGGACTATGGCACACGAAAAATGGTAAAATTGGGGGTATACCTGATTCGGGGACCGTTTGACGTTAAAAATAGGATGTTTTTGCCGTGAGGGCCAACTGGCTCCATAGATAAAGTGTTAACGGACGTCCACAAAAAATTTTGGCAAAATTTTGGTCGTAATTCCAGATCACCAAATGTCCATGGAGTTTAGCACACGAAAATTGGGAAAATAGGGGCTTTACCTGGTCCGGGGATCGTTTGACCTTGAAAATGGGACGTTTTTACCGTGAGGGACAACTGGCTCCATATCTAAGGTCTTGACGGACGTCCACGAAAAAATTTGACAAATATAAGGTTGGATTTCCATATCACCAAAAAAGATGGTGAACTATAGCACATGAAAATCGGTAAAATGGGGGATTTACCTGCTTCAGGGATCGTTTGACCTTGAAAATGGGACGTTTTGGCCGTAAGGGTGAACTGGCTCCATAGTTAAGCTCTTATCGGAAGTCCACATAAAATTTTGGTGGAAATGAGCTCGGAATTGCAGATCACCAAAAATTCCATGGGCTATAGCACACTAAAATCGACAATATGGGGGTTTACCTAATCCGGAGGTCGTTTGAACTTGAAAATGGGAAGTTTTGGCCGTGATGGACAACTGGCTCCATTGCTATGGTCTTAATGGATGTCCACGAAAATTTTTAGCTAAAATGAGCTCGGAATTTTGGATCACCAAAAAGTCCATAGACTTATAGCATACGAAAATTGGCAAAATGGGGGGTTTGCCTACTTCGGGGAACGTTTGACCTTGAAAATGGGATGTTTTGGCCATGAGGGATAACTAATCCCATAACTAAGGTCTTAACAGACGTCCACGAAAAATTTTGGCGAAAATGAGCTCGGAATTCTAGATTACCAAAAATTTCATGGACTATAGCATACGAAAATATGCAAAATGCGGGGTTTACCAAATCCTGGGACCGTTTAACCTTGAAAATGGGACATTTTGCCATGAGGGCTAACTGGATCACTAGTTAAGGTCTTAACATACGTTCACGAAAAATTTTAGCAAAAATGAGGTCGGAATTCCAGATCACCAAAAAGTCCATGGACTATAGCACACGAAAATTGGCAAAATAGGGGGTTTACCTATTTCGGGAATCGTTTGACCTTGAAAATGGGACATTTTTGCCGTGAGGGACAACTGGCTTTATACCTAAGGTCTTAACGGATGTCCACGAAAAATTTTGAAAAAAATAAGATCGAAATTTCAGATCACTAAAAAGTCCTTGGACCATAGCACATGAAAATTGGCAAAATGGGGTGTTTTCTGCTACGGGGATCGTTTGACCTTGAAAATGGGATGTTTTGGTAGTGAGGGCTAACTGAATCCGTAACTAAGGTCTTAACGGATGTCCACGAAATTTTTTGGCAAAAATGAGGTTGGAATTCCAAATCACCAAAAAGTCAATGGACTATAGCACACGAAAATTGACAAAATGGGGGGTTTATCTGATCCGGGGCCCGTTTGACCTTGAAAATGGGACATTTTTGCCATGAGGGCCAACTGTCTCCATAGTTTAGGTGTTAACGGACGTAGATGAAAATTTTTTGGCAAAAATTTGGTCGGAATTCCAGACCACCAAAATGTCCATGGACTATAGCACACAAAAATCGGCAAAATAGGGGGTTTACCTACTCCGGGGATCGTTTGACCTTTAAAATGGGATGTTTTGGCCATGAGGGCTAACTGAATCCATAGCTAAGCTCTTAACGGACGTCCACAAAAAATTTCGGCAAAAATGAGCTCTGAATTCCAGATCACCAAAAAGTCCATGGACTATAGCACACGAAAATCGACAAAATGGGTTGTTTACCTACTCTGGGGGATCGTTTAACATTCAAAATGGGACGTTTTGGTCGTGAGAGTCAACTGGTTCAATAGCTAAGGTCTTAATAGACATCCACGAAAATTTTTGGCAAAAATGAGCACGGAATTCCAGATCACCAAAAAGTCCATGGACTATAGCACACGAAAATCTGCATAATGGAGGGTTTACCTGCTCCGGGGATAGTTTGACCTTGAAAATGGGACGTTTTGGCCGTGAGGGGCAGCTAGCTCCATAGCTAAGATTTTAACGGACGTCCACAAAAAAATTCGGTGAAAATGAACACTGAATTCCAGATCACCAAAAAATCCATGGACTATAACACATGAAAATGGGCAAAATGGGGGGTTTACCTGCTATGGGGATCGTTTGACTTTCAAAATGGGACATTTTAGCCATGAGGGCCAACTTGCTCCATAGCTAAGTTCTGAACGGACGTCCACGAAAAATTTTGGAAAAAATGAGGTCGTATTCCAGATCACCACCAAGTCAATGGACTATACCACATGAAAATCGGCAAAATCGAGGGGTTTACCTGCTCCAAGGATCGTTTGTCCTTGAAATGGGACATTTTGGCCGTGAGGGTTAACTGGCTCCATAGTTATGGTCTTAACACACGTCCATGAAAATTTTCAGCAAAAATGAGCTTGAAATTCCAGATCACCAAAAAGTCCATAGACAATAGCATACAAAAATCGGTAAAATGAGGGGTTTACCAGCTTCGGGGGACATTTGACCTTGAAAATGGGATGTTTTGGTCGTGAGGGCTAACTGAATCCACAGCTAAGCTCTTAACGCACGTCCACGAAATTTTTTTGCAAAAATGAGCTCTGAATTCCAGATCACCAAAAAGTCCACGGACTATAGCACACAAAAATCGACAAAATGCTTGGTTTACCTGCTCTGGGGGATCGTTTGACATTCAAAATGGGACATTTTGGCTGTGAGGGCCAACTGGTTCCATAGCTAAGGTCTTAATAGACGTCCACGAATAATTTTGGCAAAAATGAGCACGGTATTCCAGATCACCAAAGAGTCCATGGACTATAGCACACAAAAATTGGCAAAATAAGGGGTTTGCCTTATCCGGGGACCGTTTGACCTTGAAAATGGGTCGTTTTTGCCATGAGGGCCAACTGTCTCCATAGCGAAGGTTTTAACGGACGTCCACAAAAAATTTCGGCAAAAATGAGGTCGAAATTCCAGGTTACCAAAAGGACCATGGACTATAGCACACGAAAATTGGGAAAATGGGGGGTTTACATGTTCTGGTGCTTGTTTGACCTTCGAAATGGGAGGTTTTGGCGGAGGGGCCCAACTGGCTCCAAAGCTAAGGTCTTCACGGACGTCCAAGAAAATTTTTGGCAAAAATGAGGGCGAAATTTCAGATCACGAAAAGTCCATGGACTATAGCACAAGAAAATTGGCAAAATAGGGGTTTACCTGCTCCGAGGATCGTTTGACATTGAAAATGGGACGTTTTGGTCGTGTGGGACAACTGGCTCCATAGCTAAGGTCTTTGCGGACGTCAACGAAAAATTTTGCCAAAAATGAGCTCAGAATTCTAGATTACCAAAAAGTCTATGGACTATAGCACAAGAAATTTGGCAAAATGTGGAGTTTACCTTCTCCGGGTCTCGTTTGACCATGAAAATGGGACATTTTGGCCGTGATGGCCAACTGGCTCATAGCTAAGGATTTAACAGACGTCTACAAAAACTTTTGGAAAAAATAAGGTTGGAATTTCAGATCACCAAAAAGTCCATGGACTAAAGCACACGAAAATTTGCAAAATAGGGGGTTTACCTGCTTCGGGATCATTTGACGTTGAAAATGGGACGTTTTTTCCGTGAGGGCCAACTATCTCCATAGCTAAGGTCTTAATGGATGTCCACAAAAAATTTCGGTAAAAATGAGATCAAAATTCTGGATTACCAAAAGGTCCATGGACTATAGAACACGATAATCAACAAAATGGGGGTTTCCTGCTACGAGGATCGTTTGAACTTGAAAATGGGATGTTTTTGCAGTGAGGGTTAACTGATCCATAGTAAATGTCTTATCGGACGTCCACGAAAAATTTTGACAAAAATAAGCTCGTAATTCCGGATCACCAAAAAGTCCTTGGACTATAGCACACGAAAATCGATAAAATGGGGGGTTTACCTGATTTGGGGACCGTTTGACCTTGAAATGGGACGTTCTAGCCGTGAGGGCCAACTGGCTTCATTGCTAAGGTGTTAACGGACGTCCACGAAAAATTTTGGCAAAAATTTGGTCATAATTCCAAATCACCAAAAAGTCCATTGACTGTAGCACACGAAAATTGGCAAAATGCATGGTTTACCTGCTCTGGGATTGTTTGACATTCAAAATGGGATGTTTTGGCCGTGTGGGCCAACTGGCTCCATAGCTAAGGTCTTAATAGACGTCCACGAATAATGTTGGAAAAAATGAGGTCGGAATTCCAGAGCACCAAAAAGTCCATGGACTATATAGCACACGTAAATCTGCATAGCGGAGGGTTTACCTGCTCCGGGTATAGTTTTACCTTAAAAATGGATTGTTTTGGCCGTGAGGGCCAACTAGCTCCATACCTAAGATTTTAACGGATGTCCAAAAAAAATTTCGGTGAAAATGAACACGAAACTCCAGATCACCAAAAAGTCCATGGACTATAGCACACGAAAATGGGTAAAATGGGGGCTTTACCTGCTATGGGGATCGTTTGACTTTCAAAATGGGACGTTTTGGCCGTGAGGGCCAACTGGCTCCATAGCTAATGTCTGAACGGTCGTCCCCAAAAATTTTTGGAAAAAATGTGGTCGTATTCCAGATCACCACCAAGTCAATGGACTTTAGCACAGAAAAATCAGCAAAATGGGGGGGGGGTTTACCTGCTCTGTGGATCGTTTGTCCTTGAAATGGGATATTTTGGCCGTGAGGGCCAACTGACTCCATAGCTATGGTCTTAATGGACGTCCACAAAAAATTTCGGCAAAAATGAGCGCGGAATTCCAGATCACCAAAAAGTCCAAGGACTATAGCACACGAAAATTGGCAAAATGAGGGGTTTACCTTATCCGGGGACCATTTGACTTTGAAAATGGGACGTTCTGGCCATGAGGGCCAACTGGCTCCAGAGTGAAGGTTTTAACGGACGTCCATGAAAATTTTTGGCAAAAATGAGGTCGGAATTCCAGATTACCAAAAGGTCCATGGATTATAGTACACGTAAATTGGCAAAATGGGGGGTTTACATGCTCTGGTGCTCGTTTGACCTTCAAAATGGGAGGTTTTGGCCGAGGGGGCCAACTGGCTCCATAGCTAAGGTCTTCACGGACGTCCATGAAAATTTCTGGCAAAAATGAGGGCGAAATTTCAGATCACCAAAAAGTCCATGGACTATAGCACAAGAAAATCGGCAAAATGGGGGGTTTACCTGCTCCAGGGATCGTTTGACATTGAAAATGGGACGTTTTGGCCGTGTGGGACAACTGGCTCCATAGCTAAGGTCTTTGCCAAAAATGATCTCGAAATTCTGGATCACCAAAAAGTCTATGGACTATAGCACAAGAAATTTGGCAAAATGCGAGGTTTACCTACTTCGGGGCCTGTTTGACCTTGAAAATGGGACGTTTTGGCCGTGATGGGCAACTGGCTCCATAGCTAAGGACTTAACAGACGTTCACGAAAACTTTTGGAAAAATTAAGGTCGGAATTCCAGATCACCAAAAAGTCCATGGACTAAAGCACTCGAAAATTGGCAAAATAGGGGGTTTACCTGCTCCGGGGATCGTTTGACCTTGAAAATGGGACGTTTTGTCGTGAGGGCCAACTGTCTCTATAGAATAGGTCTTAACGAATGTCCACAGAAATTTTTGGCAAAAATGATCTCGAAATTCCAGATCACCAAAAAGTCCAAGGACTATGGAACACGATAATCGACAAAATGGGGGTTTCCTGTTACGGGGATCGTTTGAACTTGGAAATAGGATATTTTTGCAGTGAGGGTTAACTGATCCATATTTAAGGTCTTATCGGATGTGCACCAAAAATGTTGGCAAAAATAAGCTCGGAATTCCAGATCACCAAAAAGTCCTTGGACTATAGCACACGAAAATCGATAAAGGGGTTTACCTGATCCGGGGACCGTTTGACCTTGAAAATGGGACGTTATGGCCGTGAGGGCAAGCTGACTTCATAGATAAGGTGTTAACGGACGTCCAAGAAAATTTTCGGCTAAAATTTGGTCGTAATTCCAGATCACCAAAAAGTCCATGAACTGTAGAACACGAAAATTGGCAAAATGTGTGGTTTACCTGCTTTGGGATCGTTTGACCTTCAAAATGGGATGTTTTGTCCGTGAGGGCCAACTGTTCCATAGCTAAGGTCTTAATAGACGTCCACGAATAATTTTGGCAAAAAAGAGCTCGGAATTCCAGATCACCAAAAAGTCCATAGACTATAGCACATGAATATCTGCATAATGGAGGGTTTACCTGCACCGGTGATAGTTTGACCTTGAAAATGGGACGTTTAGGACGTGAGGGCCAACTAGCTCCATAACTAAGGTTTTAACGAACGTCCACAAAAAATTTCGATGAAAATGAACACGGAAATCAAGATCACCAAAAAGTCCATTAAATATAGCACACGAAAATCGGCAAAATAGGGGTTTATGTGCTCCGTGGATCGTTTGTCCTTGAAATGGGACGTTTTGGCCGTGAGGGCCAACTGGCTCCATAGCTATGGTCGTAACGAACGTCCACGAAAAATTTCGACAAAAATGAGCACGGAATTCCAAATCACCAAAAAGTCCATGGACTATAGCACACGAAAATTGGCAAAATGGGGGGTTTACTTTATCCGAGGACTCTTTGACCTTGAAAATGGGACGTTTTGGCCATGAGGGCCAACTGGCTCCATAGCAAAAGTTTTAACGGACGTCCACAAAATTTTTTGGCAAAAATGACGTTGGAATTCCAGATTACCAATAGGTCCATGGACTACAGCACACGAAAATCGGCAAAATGGGGGATTTACATGCTCTGGTGCTCGTTTGACCTTCAAAATGGGAGGTTCTGGAAGAGGGGGCCAAATGGCTCCATAACTAAGGTCTTCACGGACGTCCATAAAAATTTTTGGCAAAAATGAGGGCGAAATTTCAGATCACCAAAAGACTATGGACTATAGCACAAGAAAATCGGCAAAATGGGGGGTTTACCTGCTCCGGGGATTGTTTGACATTGAAAATGGGACGTTTTGGCCATATGGGACAACTGGCTCCATAGCTAAGGTCTTTACGGACGTGAACGAAATTTTTTGCCAAAAATGAGCTCATAATTCTAGATCACCAAAAAGTCCATGGACTATAGCACAAGAAATTCGGCAAAGTGAGGTGTTTACCTGCTCCGTGGCCCGTTGGACCTTTAAAATGGGATGTTTTGGCCGTGAGGGATAACTGAATTCATAGCTAAGGTCTTAACGGACGTCCACGAAATATTTCGGGCAAAATGAGCCCAGGATTCCAGATCACCATAAAGTCCACGGACTAAAGCACACGAAAATTGGCAAAATAGGGGTCTAACCTGCTCTGGTGCTCGTTTGACCTTCAAAATGGGAGGTTTTTGCCGTGATGGCCAACTGTCTCCATAGCTAAGGTCTTAACGGACGTCTACAAAATTTTTTGGCAAAAATGAGGTCCGAATTCCAAATCACCAAAAAGTCCATGGACTATAGCACACAAAAATTGGCAAAATGGGGGGTTTACCTGCTCTAGGGATCGTTTGACCTTCAAAATGGGACGTTTTGGCCATAAGGGCCTACTGGTTCCATAGCTAAGGTCTTAACAGACGTCCACGAAAATTTTTGTTAAAAATTAGGTCAGAATTCCAGATCACCAAAAAGTCCATGGACTATATCACACGAAAATCGGTAAAATGGGGGGTTTACATGCTCTGGGGAACGTTTGACATTAAAAATGGGATGTTTTGGCTGTGAGTGATAACTGAATCCATAGCTAAGGTCTTAACGGACATCCATAAAAAATTTCGCCAAAAATGAGCTCGAAATTCTAGATCACTAAAAAGTCCCTGGACTATAGCCCAAGAAAATCGGCAAAATGCGGGGTTTACCTGATCCGAGGCCCATCTGGATCCATAGCTAAGGTCTTAACGGATATCCACGAAAATTTTTGGTAAAAATGAGGTCGAAATCCTGATCACTATAAAGTGTATGGACTATAACAAATGAAAATCGGTAAAATGAGGGGTTTACCTGCTTCGAGGATCGTTTGACCTTCAAAATGGGACATTTTGGCCATGAGGGCTAACTGGCTCCTTAGATATGTTCTTAACGGACGTCCATGAAATAGTTTGTCAAAAATAAGGTCGGAATTCCAGATCACCAACAAGTCCATGGACTATAGCACACGAAAATTGGCAAAATGGGGCGTTTACCTGATCTAGGGATCGATTAACCTTCAAAATGGGACATTTTGGCCGAGAGGGAAACTGGCTTCAAAGCTAAGGTCTTCACGGACGTTCAGGAAAATTTTTTACAAAAATGAGGTCAAAATTTCAGATCACCAAAAAGTCCATGTACTATAGCACACGAAAATCGGCAAAATGGGGGGTTTACCTACTATGGGGAACGTTTGACCTTGAAAATGGGACGTTTTCGCCATGAGGGCCAACTGGCTCCATAGCTAAGGTCTTAACGGACGTCAACCAAAAATTTTGGCGAAAATGAGCTCGAAATTCCAGATCACCAAAAAGTCCATGGACTATAACATATGAAAATCAACAAAATGGGGGGTTTACCTGCTTCGGGGCACATTTCACCTTGAAAATGGGATCTTTTGGCCGTGAAGGATAACTAAATCCATAGCTAAGGTCTTATCGGACGTCCACAAAAAATTTCGGCAAAAATGAGCATGGAATTCAAGATTACCAAAATGTTCATGGACTATAGCACACGAAAATTAGCAAAATGCAGGGTTTACCTGATCCAAGGACCGTTTAACCTTGAAAATAGGACGTTTTGGCTATGAGGGCTAACTGTCTCCATAGCTAAGGTTTTAACGGAAGTCAATGATTTTTTTTTGCAAAAATGAGGTAGGAATTCTAGATCACCAAAAAGTCCATGGACTATAGCACACGGAAATTAGTAAAATAGGGGGTTTACCTGCTCCGGGGCTCATTTGACCTTGAAAATGGGACGTTTTTGCCGTGATAGGGCCAACTGGATCCATATCTAAGGTCTTAATGGAATTCCATGAAATATTTCAGCAAAAATGAGCTCGGAATTCCAGATAACCAAAAAGTCCATGGACTATAGCACACAAAAATTGGCAAAATGGGGGGTTTACTGGACTTTAGTACATGAAAATCAGCAAAATGGGGGGTTTACCTACTCCGGGGCACGTTTGACCTTGAAAATGGGATGTTTTGGCCGTGAGGGTTAACTTGCTCCATACTGAAGGTCTTAAGAAGGTCCATAAAAATTTTTGGCAAAAATGAGCTCGGAATTATAGATCAACAAAAAGTCGATGGACTATAGCACACGAAAATTGGCAAAATGCGGGGTTTACCTGATCATGGAGTCGTGTGACAGTGTAAATGGGACGTTTTGGTCTTGAGGGCCAACTGGCTCCATAAGTAAGGTCAAAATGGATGTCCATGAAAATTTTTGGCAAAAATGAGGTCGAAATTCCAGATCACCAAAAAGTCCATGGACTATAGCACACGAAAATTGGTAAAATATGGGGTTTACCTTCTCCGAGGATCGTTTGAACTTGAAAATGGGATGTTTTAGCCGTGAGGGCCAACTGTCTCCATAGCTGATGTCTTAACGGACGTCCACGAAAATTTTTGGCAAAAATAAGGTTGGAATTCCAGATCATCAAAAAAGATGGTGAACTATTGCTCATGAAAATTGGTAAAATGGGGGGTTTACCTGCTCCGGGGCTCGTTCGACTTTGAAAATGTGACATTTTGGTCTTGAGGGCCAACTGGCTCCATAACTAAGGTCTTAACGGACGTCCAAAAAAATTTC
>JAJONQ010022631.1:0-20524 GCA_036250385.1 Solanum microdontum
TTTCCCGTTAATTAATGTTGAATGTACTTCCGCGACCGATGAAGTGTGATGACAAGTTTGAGAGGCTTGTTTGGGGTTCCTTCGGGTTCCTCATTCGCCATGTCACGTCTAGGCCCGAGGCTTGGGTCGTGACAGTTAACTTCCGCAATAGTTTGTTAGTTGTTTGTTGAACTTTCGGAGTTTATGTGAACTCCGTATTTCTTTAGTCATTTAAACCTGCTTCTGTATCTTTAAAAGCATAGTTTTTCATTAAATTTCTTAGTTGGGGTGCAGTAGTGGTTCTCCTATCGGAGAGTTAGTGTGGGTGCCAATCACGATGGTCTGGGTTTTGACAAAACTCACCCAAATCTATAATCCACTTTCTAAATTTTGATGCCAACTAATATGTCAAGTCTCATATTTCCTAAATTTCCAACCTAGGATTAAGTCTTAAATCTTCCAAATAACATAATTTAATGATATTCATATAATACAATATAATAATAAGCATGTAGATTTTTCTAAGCTTGTCAACTTGATTGGGTTGACCCAATTATGATCTAATAAGACCGGCCCATTAAGGGCCTGCCAATGATAAGAGAAGACCAACTATTTGACCTCGCTTTCTTGGGCTGGACCATTAAACCTTGGAGCCTTGGAGACCGACCTAGTAGTGTAACGATAGCCCGCAGATATGGCCCTATTAAAAAAATTAAAATCTTGTTGGATCTAACTGTCGGTTCAACAGTTTTTCAAAACAAATGGAGCCCAATTCACTCCCAAATCCAAAACATATTTATAACACCAAAATTTTAATAATTACATTGTAACCCTTTTTTTAAAACTATAAATACTTCTTGCATGTCATCATTTCTTATAACAATCTCCTTATTTCTCTTATAGAGTTGACATTCTCTTATTATTTTACAATTATCAACATCAAATGGAAGTTTTCAACGTTCAAGTGTTCAATTCATTAATTTACAGTTGCCTAATTACTTCTTTGTCTCTGATAATTTTGTATATTCATCCATCTCTTATTTTTATTTAGTATGTTAATTCTTGAAACTTCAATTATATTATTTTTTAATTTTAATTTTTTGTTAGTTCAATTTGTGTAATGTATAAAATAAGAAAAGTAGGTAAACGTGTTAAAAATTTGTGTCACAAGAATAGTAGTAGTACTACTAGTAGTACGAAAAAGAGTGGATTCTGATAGAGGTAAAACAAGTACTACAAGACATCTCGTATCCCTGAAACACTACCTAGTGAAATAGGAGGCCTGGGTGTGGGTGCTCATGATACGAATTAATTTGAGGCACTAAAAATATATGGTATAAAAGAAAGAATAAAGTAAAGGTAGATGTAGATAATTTGTGATGTCGATTATTTAATTTGTGATCTCAAGATGGAAATATTACTTTTGATACATTAGTATTTCAAAAATATTTAGTAGATTACTATATATGGTAATCCTACATGATGCATTAAAATAGTAAAGATTGCTCATAAGATCTTTGATTTTAGATCCATTCACTTTTTGGTTTTAGATTGATACATTAATTGACAAATTGTAACAAGCTAGCATAATTCAAAAGTCAAAATTCTTCATCTCATTCTTCCAAAAAATCTCTCAATTTTTGAATCAAACTTGTCGACAAATTGTACTAATACAACGTGAATTTATTGATCATTTCGAGACATTCCGGAATCTGGGAAAGTGAAGTGATATATGAACGATACAAAGTGATGGAATTGTTGTTCACCAAAATATTAGTTTTGTGAATCTCAAATCAACCATTGCAGATGAATTAGAGATTGATGAATTGAGCAAAAAATTGTAAATAAAATACATCATTGAGGTGAAGAAACGAGAGCCTGGATTTTCAATGTATCCGCGATACATTGATACAATATACAAAGAGGATGAAGCGATATATAACTTTGAGTTTTGAGTACTGCCTGTTTTAAGAGAAACCTTTTGAGTAATAAACTCAAAGTTAGAGGATGAGGAAATGTTTTGAAACATATGAGCTGAATATTTTTTGGGAGTAGTATTGTGCACCGATATTGGGACGACTTCAAACAACTCAAAGTCATCATAAACCATGTAGGCAACGTGGGTAGAAATGGTCATACTTTTTGGATGATTCCCTATTGTTTTTTAAGCATAACTTAGTGCATCCACTTAGTTGAGGATGTCTTATACTCCGGCAAGGTATATGAAAGTTCTGACAGCATTGGCGAGACGTTGTATCATCACATAGCTCATAGTGATGGTTGTCTGTTATAGAATCTCTCAGACTGAGTTATTTTGTATCTTTATATACAAAGTGAGTTATATTGTATTCTTAAATACATTGAGTTAATATGTACTATTTTAAAAGCTTTCTTTATCATGCATCTTTATTTTGCTTTATATTTAACTAAGTCTAGCATCCCTAAGTTAGTGTATCCTTGATTACTTTTGAGTTTAGTAGATTTTGAGCATTCCTTGAGTTGAGTGAGTTTGAGATGAGGTAAGTATGTTTCCTTAGATTTAAGTTCAAGGTTATTTTATGCTTTAGATTTCCCCTTGCATTCTCGTACATTCCATGTACTGACACGATTTGGATTGTATCTTTTATGATGTAGATACAGGAAATAAGGGTCATCAACAGGCACCACGTTGATACAACTTGCAGTCCCAAAGTTGTTTGGTGAGCCTTCTTTCTTCCGAAGGATCCCTCCTTTATTTCTATTATTTCAGTTTTGTTAGGATGATCTGGGGTCTTGTCCTGACATCCCTCATAGTATTAGAGGCTTCATAAACAATAGTTTTTAGAGTCTTTTCATATCTATTGTTATTGTTGACACTTGAGTTGCCTCTTTTGGCATGTGTATGTTTTTAAATATTATGTGTTATATATTTTTAGATATTTGAGTTAAAGCTTTATCTTTGAGTTCATCTTATGTTGAGTAATTCTTTCGTCGAGAGTTGAGCCAGGCCAAAGGTTTGCTTGGGGCCAACAATAGTTCTAGAGTGCCGGCCACATCCAGGGTTTCGGCTTGGGGCGTGACAAACTTGGTATTAGAGCACAAAGTTCAAGAGTCATAGGGTGTCTATGAAGCCGTGTCTGTAGAGTCCTAGTTATCAGTGTGAAGCGCGCCACATCTATAATTAGGAGGCTACAATATTTAAGAAATAATTCCTTTCTTTATTATTCTTTTTCATGTGATAGAGTTCAACTCTATAAAGTAACTTTCTAATTTGTGCTTGCGCGTATCTTTCAGATCATGCCTCCATGAGCAACTGTTCCAGGTCGTCCTGCTAGAAGGAATGTTGATCCTAAAGATCAAGGGGTACCCAATGCACCAGAAGTGAAGTCCCGAGGAGAGGTCACTAATGCTAAGTTGCAGGATGCAATATGGATGTTGAGTCATGTTGTGACAAACCAAGTTGGGAAACAAAGAGGGAATCGACAGGATATAACTGATACATCAATGATCCACGAATTCTTAAGGATGAATCCTCCAGACTTCACTAGTTTAAGTATCACTAAGGATATGGAGAACTTTGTGGAAGAGTTGTAGAAAGTGTTTGAGGTGATGCATGTTGCAGATGCTGACCGTGTAGAACTAGTTGCATACCAACTAGAAGGTGTTTCTAGGATTTGGTACAATCAATCGAAGAAGAGTAAAGATGAAGAGGCACCAATTGTGAGCTGGGATGTATTCGAGAGCACCTTCGTGGGGCGTTTCTTTCCCCGTGAGCTGAGGGAGGCGAAGGTAAGAGAGTTGTTTAAGTTGAAGCATGAATCCATGAGTTTGTATGAGTACAGCCTCAAGGACACTCAACTATCCCGATATGCCCCAGAGATGGTTGCTGATATAAGGAACGTGATGAGTTTGTTTTTGTCTGGGTTGTCTCGTCTGTCAAGCAAAGAGGGTAAGGCTGCTATGTTGATAGGGGACATGGACATAACCATTCTTACGATCCATGTGAAGCAGGTTGAGGAGGACAAGTTGATAGATAGGTAGGAGTTCCGAAACAAGAAGGCTAAGACAACATGTAATGAGTCCGTGCAGTAGAAGGGTAATGCGAACTGGTCATATTTTCAGCAAAAGTCAAATGGACCGGCTTCATCCTCTTCTAGTGACCTTGCAGCAAGGAACAAACGTGAGTTAAATAACCAGAATTCTCATAACTTCAGAGATAGACCTGAACAGTTTCAAGGTAGTGTGGCACAAGAACGTAAGTGGACTCCTGCATGTGTTAATTAGTGTGGTAGGAACTACCCAGGAATGTGTCGTGACGGCTACACTAGTTGTTTTAAGTGTGGTCAAGCGGGTCACTTCATGAGAGAGTGCCCAAAAATAAGCAGGGAGGTGGTAATAGGGGCAATAGAGCCCAATCTTCTTCAGCGACTCCACCAGACAGATCTGCACCTAAAGGACCTACTTTAGGGATAGGCGGAAGAGCAAACCATCTGTATGCTATCACCAGTATCCAAGAGCAAGAGAATTCACCTGATTTTGTCACTGCTATGATCAAAGTCTTTACATTTGATGTATATATGATTGGCTTGATCCAGGAGCGATTCTATCTTTTGTGACTCCATATATTGCTATGAATTTTGATATACTTCCTGAGAAACATCTTGAGCCCTTCAGTGTTTCCACACTTGTTGATGAGTCTATTCTAGCTGAGAGAGTTTATCATGGTTGTGTCATCTTTGTCAATCACAAGGACACTATGGCTAACTTAATTGAGCTATATATGGTGGACTTTGATGTTATCCTAGGTATGGACTTGTTGCATTCGTGTTATGCCTCAGTTGATTGTAGAACTCAAATAGTTGAGTTCCAGTTTCCTAATGACCCAGTTATGGAGTGGAGGAGTAGTTCAATAGTGCCTAAGGGTCATTTTATTTCGAACCTTAAGGCGAGGAAGTTAGTTTCCAAGGGATGCATCTATCACTTAGTCTGACTTAATGACTCTAGTGTTAAAACACCACCTATTCAGTTAGTTCCTATTGTGAGTGAGTTTACATAGGTCTTTCTAGATGATCTTCCCGGACTCCTCCTAAGAGACAAATAGACTTCGGTATAGATATCCTTCATGATACTCGACCTATCTCTATTCCTCCATATAGAATGGATCCAGCTGAGTTGAAAGAGTTAAAAGAGCAGTTGAAAGATCTCATTGATAAAATTTTCACTCGACCAAGTGTCTCACCTTGGGGCGCGCCCGGTCTTTTTTGTGAGAAAGAAAGATGGTTCACTTAGGATATGCATTAATTACCACCAATTGAACAAGGTTACTATCAAGAATAAGTATTCTCTTCTGAGAATTTATGATCTATTTGATCAACTTCAGGGTGCCATTTGTTTTTCTAAGATAGACCTCAGATCATGCTATCACTAGTTGAGGACAAGAGAGAGTGATATTCCAAAGACAGCATTCAGGGCCCGTTATGGTCATTATGTGTTTCTTGTCATGTCATTTGGTTTTACCAATGCTCCTGAAGTGTTCATGGATATTATGAACAGAGTGTTTAAGCCTTATCTTAATATGTTTGTTATCGTATTCATTGATGACATTCTAATTTATTCGAGGAATGAGGAAGATCATGCTAGTCATCTTAGCGTAGTTCTCCAAACCCTCAAGGATATAGAGTTGTATGACAAATTCACTAAGTGTTAATTTTGGCTTGAGTCTGTGGCATTCTTGGACCACATTATCTCTGGTGATGGCATTCGGGCTGACACTTAGAAGATTGAGGCAGTTCAGAAAAGGCCTAGAACCACATCTCTGACTGATATTAGGAGTTTTTTGGAATTGGCTAGTTATTATAGAAGGTTTGTCTAGAGGTTTTCATCTATTTCAACCTCGTTGACTGAGAAGATAGCGAAGTTTCAATGGTCTGAAGCTTATGAGAAAAGCTTTCATGAATAGAAAACTAGGCTGATTGCAGCCCCAATATTGACCTTACCGGAGGGTACACAAGGCTTGGTTGTGTATTGATGTAGAATGGCAAAGTTATAGCTTATGCCTGCACACAACTTAAGATTCACGAAAAGAATTACCCAAACCAAGATCTAGAGTTTGTTGTTGTGGTGTTTGATTTGAAAATATGGCGTCACTATCTGTATGGTGGTCATGTACATGTGTTCAGTCAGAAAGATCTTATTCTCTAATAGTGAAGGTGGTTGGAGTTACTCAAGGATTATGACATGAGTATCCTCTATCACCTAGGTAAGGCTAATGTTTTTGTTGATGCATTGAGAAGGTTATCCATGGGTAGTACCACCCATGTTTCTGAAGACAAGAAAGAATTAGCCAAAGATCTACACATCCTTACACGATTAGGAGTCTGGTTAATAGATTACAATGAAGGTGGAATGGTGGTGATGAATGGGGCTAAATCATCACTAGTATCCGAAGTGAAAGAGAATAAGACCAAGACCCCGTTTTGCTTGAATTGAAGGGAAATGTTCATAATCAGAGAATGATGGATTTTTAAAAAGAGGGAGATGGCGTGTTGAGATATCAAGGTAGGTTGTGTGCACCAAGGGTGGATGAACTCCAAGAGAGGATCACGGAGGAAGCTCATAGTTGTAGATACTCTACTTATCCTGGTTCCACGAAGATGTACTATGACTTGAGAGAAGTCTATTGGTGGAATAGTATGAAGAAGTGTATCACATAGTTCATTACTAAGTGCCCGAATTGCCAACAAATCAAGGTAGAGCACCAAAGGCCTGATGTTGTGGCTCAGAATATAGATATTACTAAATAGAAGTGCGAGATGACCAATATGAACTTTATTACTTGTTTGACACGGTCTCTCAAGAAACATGATTCAACTTGGGTTATTGTATATCGGAGGACTAAATCAACCAACTTTTTACCGGTAGAGACTACCCATTCTTCAGAAGATTATGCCAGATTATATATTCAAGAGGCAGTCAGACTTCATCGAGTTCCATTGTCCATCATTTCAGATACACGTGCACAATTCACCGCACAATTTTGGAAGTCTTTCCAGAAAGGTTTGGGTTCAAAGGTAAATTTCAGTACCTGTTTTAATCCTCAGACTGATGGTCAAACAGATCACACGATTCAGAATTTAGAGGATATATTGAGGGCGTGTGTGATAGATTTCAAGGGTAATTAGGATGATCACTCACCTCTTATAGAGTTTGCTTACAATAACAATTATCACTATAGCATTGAGATGGCTCTTTATGAGGCTCTTTATGGGCGAAGATGTAGATCTCCTATTAGATTGTTTGAAGTTGGTGAAGCTGGGTTGATAGGGCTAGACTTGGTTCATCAAGCTATGGATAAAGTGAAGACTATTCAAGAAAGGTTGAAAACAACGCAAAGTCGTCAAAAATCCTATATAGATATTAGGAGATGAGACTAGGAGTTTGAGGTGGATGATTGGGTTTATTTGAATATTTCACCCATGAAGGGTGTTATGAGGTTTGTCAGGAAGGGGAAACTTAGTCTCTGGTATATTGGTCCTAATAGGATATCTAAGAGGATTGGCAATGTAACGTATGAGTTGGAGCTACCATCAGAGTTAGCAGCAGTCCATCAGGTGTTTCACATTTCAACGTTGAAGAAGTGTATGGGCGATCCTTCACTAATTATTCCTACTTTACATATTGGTATTAAGGCAACCTATCTTATGAAGATATACCCACTAAGATACTTGATCGTCAAGTTCGCAAGTTGAGAACCAAGGAGGTTACATCAGTCAAGGTATTATGGAGGAACCAGTTTGTTGAGGAAGCTACTTGGGAGGCTGAGGAGGATATGAAGAAGAGATACCCACATCTCTTTCATTCTGGAGAAATTCCAGACCACAGTAATGGTTTCCAAGTGACACTTTTTTTTATTTATATGCTATGTTGTGTTAAATTGCATATTGGGTGTTTGAGTTGGTTGTTAGATGTCTCCACCCTTAGTTATACTTTAGAGTGATCTCATTCGAGGAGAAATGTTCCCAAGGGGGATATATTATAATATCTCGGTCTTGGAAAGAACTAATTTGAGCAAGAACTTATTTGGAAACAACTAATTTGAAAATTTGACAAGTTATGCTGAAGTTGTGAGTTTTAGGTCAAGTTCAAACGACCATAACTCTTATCACTGGATGAGTTAGCTGGCCCATAAGTTATCAAATGAAATATCTTTGAATCCTCTTTCCAATGCCACCGAGTTTTCTTTCTTTCTATTTCGGATGAGGGAGATATGCCCGTTTGAAGTCATCCTGTCCAATTAAGGAAACTTACCCAAATTAATAAGGGTTATGTTGGTCTTTTTCTTATTCCATCATCTTTAAATGTTTTTGGTAATATTTTAGGGGTCTAAACTAATTTTGGTCAGTTTTCACAATTCTAAAATACGCTTCGGGATTTGAGATGTGTTCAACAGGAGTAAACAAGGAGGAGTTCAAGTGTTCGGCAAGATTTCTTCCCAATCGAGGATTTGTTTCGCCAAATTAAAGTACGCACATGCCAATCATGTGAATTCCATCTGTGATTTCTTTATTGAGGTTGAATGACAAGAATTATTGATGGGTGTTCTTGAGGTTTTGTTCTTCATGCTTTGTTTAGGGAGTTGTTGAATTCTTGAGGTGAGGATTTTGATTTTGAGTATTATTGTTGAGGAAAAATAAGTAGATTCTCGTGTACATGTATTGGTTAATTAAATCTAAGAAAAAATTGAGGAAAACAATTGATTCTTGGTGAGTTATGGCTAGAAAACAAGAAGAAAAATTTGTCGGGTCATTCAGGGGGAGGGGTGGCATGACGCGCCACTAATGTGCCAAGAGGGCTGGCGCGCCGCGCTTGTAGTGTGCCAAAATGAGCTCTCTCAAAATTAGGGGCCAGCGCCTCATCCCAACAGTGCTCCAGGGTCACCTGCCCCCATTTTTTTTCCGTCCTTTGTCCCGTCTGAGTTCATTTAAAGTGTAACTTCACTCCTTTCTAATTATAACTACTCTAAACTACATCTAAACATCGATAGATCCTTCATAACATGAATTATCACCCTTGAATTCATAATTCATAATTCAAATTCAAGGTAGAGTTAAGAGTAAAGTCTTGAGAGTTCATTTGAGTCACTTTCAGAAGTCTTTTACGAACCTTTGAAACAATTTTTAAGACTTGAGTACTAGTACTTGAGTATGAGGTTGAGGAGAGTTGAATTCATTTTAAAAAAAATGAATATATGGGAACTAAGTATTCCCAAGAGTAATGTTTTCACATTTAAATTGAGAGGAAACCTTGATTTCCCAATGAGTTATAAGGAGTTTTGAGTACTATCTCTTTTAAGAGGAACCTTTTGAGTAATAATATCAAAGTTGAGGATGAGGAAATGTTTTTCAACATATCAGTTGAGTATATTTTTGGAGTAGTATCGAGCACTGATATGGGGACGAGTTCAAACAACTCAAAGTCCTCATAAACCATGTAGTCACCATGTGTAGAAAGGGTCATACTTTTTAGATGATTCCTTATTGCTTTTTAAGCATACCTTAGTGCATCCACTTAGTTGAGGATGTCTTATACTCCGACAAGGTACAAGACAATTCAGGCAGCACGGACGAGACATTGTATCATCACATAGCTCTTAGTGATGGTTGTCGGTAACAGAATCTCCCATATTGAGTTATTTTGTATCTTTATATACAAATTGAGTTATTATTGTATTCTTAAATACTTTGAGTTATTATCTACTATTTTAAAATCTCTCTTTATAATGCATCTTTATTTCTGGTTTATATTGAACTGAGTTGAGCAACCCTAAGTTTGAGTATCCTTGAGTTCTTATTAGTTGAGTAAATTTTGAGTATCCTTAAGTATTCCTTGATTTGAGTGAGTTTGAGATCAGGTAAATATGTTTCCTTCGATTTCATTGCAAGTTTATGTTATGCTTTACATTTCCCCTTGCATGCTCGTACATTCTATGTATTGACGTCATTTGCCCTGCATCTTTTATGATGCAGATACAACAAATCAGGGTCATCAACAGGCACCCCGTTGATACCACTTGCAGTCCCAGAGTAGTTTGGTGAGCCTCCTTGCTTTCAGAAGATCCTCATTTATTTCTAATATTTCAATTTTCTGTTAGGATGATGAAGAGTCTTATCCCGACATCCCTTATAGTATTAGAGGCTTCATAGATAGTAGTAGTTGAGGAGTGTTTTTCATTTCTATTGTTAATGTTTAAGACTTGAGTTGCCTCTTTTGACGAGTGAATGTTTTTAAATATTTTGAGTTCTCTATTTTGAGACATTTGAGTTAAAGCTTTATCTTTGAGTTCATCTTATGTTGAGTGAGTCTTTCACTGAGAGTTGAGTCAGGCCTAGGGTTCGCTTGGGCTAGCAATGGTTCTCGAGTGCCGGCCACATCTAGGATGTTGGCTTAGGGCTTGAAAATATATTACTATTTATGTATCTTATTTTATTTGAGAAATAATGTATTTTATAAAAGATACATTATACATGTAATTATTTCAAATAGCTTTTTGTGTGTGTGTGATACATAACACAATGGTGATAAGTTGATATGTATATAATACGTGTAATAAAGTTTGAAAAATATTGAATTTGATATATATTATGTATCTGTAACATCTTGATGATTGAAAGAACTAAAAAGAGTTAGAATTAGAAACAGTCAGTTTAGGAAAGAAGGAAAAAATCTAGAAAATTGGTTTAGTTAAGTTAAGTCTGAGCTTTTGGCAACTTCAAACGACCATAACTCCTAGCTCAAGATTATTTAGGTGTGATTCTAGATACCGTAGGAACGATCTTGGAATTATCTTTCCAATGCCGCTGAGTTTACGCGATTTCGAGTTCATATGAGTCAGATATGCCTATTTGAAGTTGGGTTGTTCAAATAAGAAAAGTCTAATCCAGATTTTGGAAGGGTAGTTTGGTCTTTTCTTTACCCAATAATTATTTGCGTTTTTGGTTAATTAGTTGGGGTCTAAAATGAACTTGGTCAGTTTACGCTTTTGAAAACTAAGTTGGGGTTTTGAGAGAAGAGAAAAGAAGAGGAGAAAAGAGGATAAGAAGCAAGGAAATCGCCAAATCTTGAAGCTAAGGTTGTGGATTTTATCAAGGGTGATCCCTACGAGGTATATGAGATCACATAGCATTGGGTTAGTTCACCCACATGCCAATCATGATTTATTAAGTGAAATTATGATCTTGAAAGCATTGAAATTGAGTTCTTGATGGATTTGTTTGAAGTTTCTATTGGGTTCTTGATTGTTGAAGTTGTTGAGGAGTTCCTGATTTTAATTCATGAAATTAGGGGTCGTTGTGAGTAGATTCTTGCATATTTTGGTTATGTAGTCGAATCTAAGTGTTTGGGGAAAGACCCAATTGAGTTTTGAGGGTTTAGAGTTGAAAAACAATGAAGGAAATTAGTCAAAAATCTAGGGAATGGGGGTGGAGCGCCGCACCTCTCAGCGCGCCCCAATGAGTCCTCTGAAGTTTTGAACTTGGGGCGCTGCGCCAGCCAGCGTGCCCCAACTTCAGCTCTGAAGTTTTGGGTCTGGTGCCCTGCACCACTCAGAGCGCCAGGGATCCCATATCTTCTACTTCTTTCCCATTCTTTACGTACTAGTTCCCTTGAAACATACCTATGTTTCCTAATTGATTCCTACACTCTAAGGTACGTTTAAACAAAATGAAATCATCCATAACATGAGATCATGAGCCTTGAATCCATAGTTCAATTAAAGAAAAGTTAAGATCAAAGTCAAGAGAAGTAAGAGTCAAGTCAAGAGAAGTTCTTAGAGTTTTCCAAATGTTTTAACTTTGTTTTAAGAGTTAAAGTTCAAGTTGAGTATAGAGTAAAGATGTAAAAGATTGAAGTTCACTTCTTCAAAGAGTATATGTGGACTATGTATTCCCAAAGAGTTTAAAATGCTTTCACAATTAAGGAAGATAGGAAACTTTGATTTCCAAGGTAGCCCTTGAGCTAAGTTTTTGAGAAATTATCTCAAATCACAGAAAGAAGTATGTTTTTAAACATAAGAGCTAGTATCATATTTTGGGAGCAGTATTGAGCATCGATATGGGGGAGAGTTTAGACAACTTAATGCCCCCATAAACCATGCAACCACCATGGGTAGACAAGAGTCATACTTTTTAGATGATTCCTTAGTGCTTTTTAGCATAGACTAATTGATTCACTTAGTAGTCAGGTTCTATACATTTGGCAAGGTATAGCACGGCCCTAGCAGCGTGAGGCAAAACGTTGTATCATCACAATAGCTCTTATGTGATGGTTCTCGGTTAGAGAAACTCCCACAGAAGTAATTGTATTCTTACATACATTGTTTATTTGTATTTTATATACATATCAGAGTTTATATTGTATCTTTGCATACACACAGAGTTTTATTGTATTTCTAAATACATAGAGTTGATATCTATGTTTTAAAAGATTTTCTTTATATTGCATTTAAATTACTACTTTAGATTGAAATGATTTCAGTTAAGTTGAGTTGAGTTGAGACAGGTAATTCTTTCAGTTCCTTCCATGATTATGTCTTATTTTAGAATTCTTCTCGAATACTCGTAGATTCAATATATTGATGCCATTTGGCCTTCATCTTTTAATAATGCAAATACAGGTAACCAAGATCAACATCCAGCGCTTCGTTGATCCAATTGAGCATTCAGAGTTTTGTGGTGAGCCTCCTTGCTTTCCAGAGGATCCATTTTATCGCTTTCAGTATTAGTTAGTTCATTAAGATGTCGTGGGTCTTGTCCCCATGTCCATCATAGTTGTTTTAGAGGATTCATAGACACTCAGATGCTAGTTTTTGAGTTTTCTATTTCCTGTTTTAATGGTTGAGACTTGAGTTGCCACTATTGGCTAGTGAAGGTTATCTTGATACATTCTAAGAGTTTATTGAGCAGTACAATTTACTTTTAAAAGTATTTTTCTTCATGAGTTAAGTCTTCCGCTGAGTAAGTAAGCCAAACCAAGGGTTCGCTTTGGTCCAACAATAGTTCTCGAGTGTCAGTCTCGCCTATGGTGTAGGCTCGAGGCGTGACAAACTTGATATAATAGCATAGAGTTCAAGAGTCCTAGGGACTCTATGAAGTCGTGTCTCTAGAGTCTTAGTTATCGGTGTGAAGTGTGCCACATTTATTATTAAGAGGTTGCAACATTTGGGATTTTGCTTCACTTCTTTCGTACTCATTTCGTGAGATATAGTTCATCTCTAAAAGTCTTTTTCTAACTCGTACTTCCGCGTGTCTTTCAGATCATGCTTCCTCGAAGGGTTGTCTGAGGTCGTCCGGTTAGAAGGAATGTTGAACCACAGGAATAAGGGGTACCTAATGCACTAGAAGTGCAATCCCAAGGAAAGGTCACAAATATTGAGTTCTGTGAGGCTATTTGAATGTTGATTCAAGTTGTGACCAACCAAGCTAGGAAACAGATAGGAAATCGATAGGAAGTGGTCAATACTTCGAGGATCCACGAGTTCTTAAGGATGAATCCTCCAAGCTTCACAAGTTCTAGTGTTACTGAGGATCCAGAGAATTTTGTTGAAGAGCGTCAGAAAGTTTTTGAAATCATGCATGTTGCTGATACTGAGAGGGTGGAACTAGTTACATACCAAATGGAGGGTGTCGCTAGGATATGGTTCGACTAATGAAAGAAGAACTAAGCTAAGGGAGCACCACCTACGAGTTGGGCTTATTTTGAGGAGGCCTTCTTGGGGTGTTTCTTTCCTCACACTTAAGCAGGATTCTTTGAGTGTTCATGAGTATAGTCTGAGGTTCACACAACTTTCCCGATATGCTTAGGAGATGGTTGCTGACATGTGGAGCATAATGAGCATATTTGTTGTTGGGTTGCATCGTCTATCAAGTAAGGAAGGCAAGGTAGCTATGCTAATAAGGGATATGGACATAGCAATGCTAATGATCCATGTGCAAAAAGTTGAGGAGGACAAGCTAAGAGATAGAGAAGAGTTTAAGAATAAGAGGGCTAAGACATGGAATGAGTTCGGGCAGCAAAAGAGTAATGTCAATCGGTCATCTTTCCAACAGAAATAGAAGGGACCTGCTCCATCATCTGCTAGTGCACCTGCACCAAAGAACAAAAGTGACTACAATAGTCAGAATTTCAGAGACAAACGTGTCTATTCTCAGGGTAGTATGGAACATGGGGGTAGTAAGCCTCATGTATGTGCAAAGTGTGGTAGGAATCACTCAGGGACGTGTTGTGATGGATCCATTGGTTGCTTCAAGTGTGGCCAGAACAGTCATTTCATGCGAGAGTGTCCAAAGTACAAGCAGGGTAATGGTATTGGGGGGAATAGAGCCCAGTCTTCTTCAGTTGATCCACCAGACAGAGCTGCATCTAGAGGAGCTACTTCAGGGACAAGCGGAGGAGCAAATCGCCTATATTCTATCACTAGTGGCCAAGAGAAAGATGATTCACCAGATGTTGTCACTGGTATGATCCAAGTCTTTAACTTTAATATTTATGTTTTTCTAGATGTAGGGGCGAGTTTATCCTTTGTAACTTCGTATGATGCGATGATATTTAATGTTCTTCATGAGCAACTTAGTGAACCCTTCAGTGTTTCTACACATGTTGGTGAGTCTATTCTAGCAGACAGAGTCTATCGTGATTGTATCGTTTTCGTCAATCACAAGATTACTATGGCTGATTTAGTTGAGTTAGCCACAGTAGATTTTGATGTCATTCTTGGTATGGACTGGTTTCATGCTTGTTATGTCTCAGTTGATTGTAGAACTTGAGTTGTCAAGTTTCAGTTTCCAAATGAGCTAGTCTTAGAGTGGAAAAGTAGTTCAGCAGTGCCTAAGGGTCATTTTATTTCGTACCTTAAGTCAAAGAAGTTAGTTTCCAAGGGGTTTGTCTACCACTTAGTCCGAGTTAATGACTCTAGTGTTGAGGTACCTCATATTCAAGTAGTTTCAGTAGTAAAAGAGTTTCTAAAAGTCTTTCCAGATGATCTTCCCGGAGTCCCTCTTGAGAGAGAAATAGACTTCGATATAGACATTATTCCAGATACTCATCCTATATCTATTCCACCATATAGAATGGCACCAGCAGAGTTAAATGAGTTGAAGGAGCAATTAAAAGACCTCCTAGATAGAGTTTTCATTCAACCAAGTGTCTCACCTTTGGGCGCTCCGATCTTATTTGTGAGAAAGAAAGATGGTTCCCTTAGGATGTGTGTAGATTACCGTTAGTTGAACAAGGTTACTATCAAGAACAACTATCCTCTTTTGAGAATTAATGATCTTTTCGATCAGCTTCAGGGTGCTACTTGTTTCTCTAAGATAAACCTCAGATCAGGCTACCATCAGTTGAGGGTAAGGAAATGTGATATTCCAAAGACAACATTCAGGATCCATTATGAGTTCTTAGTTATGTCCTTTGGTTTGACCAATGTGCCTGCAACATTTATGGACCTTAAGAATAGAGTATTCAAGCCTTATTTAGATATGTTTGTCATCGTATTCGTTGATGACATACTAATCTATTCAAGGAATAAAGATGATCATGCTAGTCATCTCAGAATAGTTCTCCAAATTCTAAAGGATAGAGAGTTGTATGCCAAGTGCTCTAAGTGTGAGTTTTGGCTTGAGTCTGTGGAATTCTTAGGCCATATTGTGTCTGGAGAGGGAATTAAAGTTGATACCCAGAAATTAGAGGCAGTGCAAAATTAACCTAGACCCACATCTCCAACTAATATTGGGAATTTCTTGGGTTTGGCTGGCTATTATAGAATGTTTGTAGAGGGGTTCTCATCTATTTCATCCCCTTTGACCAAGTTAACTCAGAAAATAATGGAATTTCAATGGTTTGAAGCTTTTGAGAAAAGCTTTCAGGAATTGAAAAAGAGGTTGACTACTGCCCCAGTACTGACCTTACCAGAAGGTACACAAGGTTTTGTCGTATATTCTGATGCGTCTGGAGTTGGTTTGGGTTGTGCGTTGATGCAGAATGGCAAGGTTATAGCTTATGCCTCCAGACATTTGAAAGTTCATGAGAAGAATTACCCTACCCATGATCTAGAGTTGGCTGCCACAGTATTTGCTTTAAAAATATGGCACCATTATCTTTATGGTGTTCATGTTGATGTGTTCACCGATCACAAGAGTCTTCAATATGTGTTTACTCAGAAAGAGATTAATCTCAGACAAAGGAGGTGGTTAGAATTACTCAAGGATTATGACATGAGTATTATTTATCACCCAGGTAAGGATAATGTTGATGATGATGCCTTGAGCAAGTTATCTATGGGTAGTACCACCAATTTGAGGAAGATAAGAAAGAGCTAGCAAAAGACGTGCATAGACTTGCACGCTTGGGAGTCCGACTAATGGATTCCATAAAAAAAGGAGTAGTGGTGATGAATGGGGCTGAATCATCATTACTGTCATAAGTAAAAGAGAAAAAAGACCAAGATCCTATTTTGCTTGAATTGAAGGCAAATGTTCATAAGAAAAAAGTATTGGTTTTTGAACAAGGGGGAGATGGTGTATTGAGGTATAAAGGTAGGCTGTGTGTACCAAGGGTGGATGAACTTCAAGAGAGGATCACGGAGGAAGCTCATAGCTCCAAATATTCCATTCATCCGAGCTCCACAAAGATGTATCGTGACTTGAGAGAAGTCTTTTGGGGGAGTAGTATGAAGAAGGGCACTACAGAGTTTGCTGCTAAGTATCTGAATTGCCAACAAGTTAAAGTAGAGCACCAAAGGCTCGGTGGTATGGCTCATAATATAGAACTTCCAGAGTGGAAGTAAGAGATGATCAATATGGATTTCATCATAGGTTTACCAAGGTCTCGCAAGCAACATGATTCTGTTTGGGTGATTGTGGATCGAATGACCAAATCAACCCACTTTTTGCCGATAAAGACTACCCTTATAGCAGGGGATTATGCTAAGTTGTATATTAAAGAGGTAGTTAGACCTCATGGGGTGCCAGTTTAAATTATTTTAGATAGAGGTGCCCAATTTACTGCACAGTACTGGAAATCTTTTCAGAAAGGCCTGGGTTCAAAGGTGAACTTAAGTACAGCTTTTCATCCTCAGATAGATGGTCAAGCATAATGAACTATAGACCTTAGAGGATATGTTGAGGGCTTGAGTGATTGATTTCAAAGGTAATTAGGATGATCACCTACCTCTTATTGAATTTGCTTACAACTATAGTTACCACTCTAGCATCCAAATGGCTCCTTATGAAGCTCTTTATGGGAGAGGATACAGATCTCCTATTGGATGGTCTGAAGTGGTTGAAGCAGGGTTGATAGGACAAGATTTAGTTCATCAAGCTATGGAGAAAGTGAATGTCATTCAAGAGAGGTTGAAAACGGCGCAGAGTCGTCAGAAATCCTATACTGATGTTAGGAGAAGGGAGTTACAGTTTGGAGTAAATGATTGGGTATACTTGAAAATTTCACCCATGAAGAATGTTATGAGATTTGGTAAGAAGGGGAAGCTTAGTCCCCGATATATTGGTCCTTACAGAATATTTAGTGACCGTTCCAAAATAATATAAGTCAATAACTCACGAGATTTTTATGCATATATTGTCCTCACACTAGTAAAAATGATATAAAAAGAATATTACTAACTTCCGAGTACCCAAACTAGGTAGTTCATGTTTCACACAATCATACAAAATTAGTAGTAAATTTAATATTTTACAAGACTTGGGCTTACACACCCCAAAAGAACAAAACGTACAGCCATACTTATATTACAACACATAGATCATGTACAAGTCCCAAGGTTTATACAAAATATAGATGCGTATATGCAAATGTGATCTTCCTTAAGGCTCTCAAAATTTCCATCTCCAATGGCTAGCTTCATGCATCCACTCGATCATTCCCTACGATAGAAACAACTATCGCTAAGATAATAGCTTAGTGGTGTAAAAACTATAGGTTCGGAGCCATCAGATTCACCAAGTTAACTTTCTCAAGTCATGGGCAGCACCATAGAAACTTAATAATTAAATCAAATAAACAATATAATAAGAGTATCAAGTTTGATATTTTAAGATCCAAATGTCAAGAATGCTCATAGCACCAATTTCCAAGAGGTTCAATAACAAGGCTCACCCAATATATACATCATGTCGTCACACCAAGCACAAGTAGGTATCAAGAAGGGAAAACACCCTGTATCAAGAAGGGTTAAAGCCCAATAATCAAGAGAACCAAGAACCATATTAAAAAAGGCTTTCTAGTTCGTACTTAAAATGGACAACTTCCATTCTTAAGACGGACTAAAATCCAGTGTCAAGAAAGCAAATGATAGAATCAAGAGGCATGCTAATAGTGACAAAGTCACAGCCACAAGAAGGACAAGGTCCCAACTAGAGTGCCAACTGATCAAACAATCCGTACAAGTGGGCGAGTTACACAAGCATCTTTAACGTCTTAATGGATACCAACACGACAATGCAAAGTGACAAGAGGTAACCAAGGTACCAAGATCAACTTCCAAATATACCAGTAGTTAAAAGAGTGAAAGTACAAGTTTATACACAAACCTCAATGCTTTAGCATAGAAATAGTCCAACACAACTTCACGAGTTCAAACCGTAGACCAACCAACGTAACAAGGTCCTCAACTTGTTCACGAGTATATATAACCTTAAAAATAAAATAAAATAACTTCTTTAATTCCTAGAAGCTCAATAATGTTGATGTAAAACAGTATTATCATCAAAAGTAAGCTTAGCCTGTACAAATACAACTATGCTCCCAAAACAGTAATTCTGGCCAGCCTAGTACCTCAAGTCGCAACTTAGATTTGAAAAGGAAAATGGAAAAACCTGACTTTATAACCTTCATGAAAGATTTAGATACATCTCTTAGGGTTGGAAAAACACCAGAATCACCGCAAAATGTATTTTGTATAAAAAGATATATTCAATACCCTAACAGCTGTCCATACAGGATTTATAATTTCAAAATCTGGACAGAACTTGTCCTATGTTGCGTCCCATATTTCGAATCCATAACAGCTAAATTAGAGTTTACATAAACATAATACTTGTACATATACGAATTAGATATCCAGATCATATTTATTCACTATAAACTAAGTGCTATAATTCATGTTATGCCTAAAATACTAAGCACTACCCAGCTCCTAAACAAATTTTACCACTTACCAAAGAGAAGGGTGTGTCTCGAATCCCAGCCAAAAGGACCAAGTTTTTCTCTTGTGATTTTGAAGAAAAAATGGTTAGATAATGTTCTAAGGTTCTTAGACCTCAGGGGAAACGAATTTCACTAGAGAAGGTGTCAAAATATAGTCTCAAGAGTGATGTTTATCACAATGCACAACTGTCTCCAAAAGGCGGCTGCCCAAATAGTTGTGCTGCCCAAAATTCATACATATACACCTATATATATATATCCCTCACCACCTTTTAAAGTTATACATAATTCTAATTAGAATATTATGAATATACCCAATACAATACCTTAAATTATGATCACAATTTATGCTAAGCAAGTTTTCAATTATCACAAAATTTCAAGTTCCCAAAATGTGAATAAAACATATTGTAGTAATTAAGCAATGGTAAATCGGCATGTGACTCTTGGTTAATATTTAGGGGTGTTACAACTCTCTCCCCCTTAAAGAAATTTCGTTTTGAAATTTACCTTACACTAGTCCCGGAACAAGTGCGAATACTGGGTCCTCATGTCTTCTTCTCTTTCCCAAGTAGCTTCTTTTCCAAAATGGTTCCCCCAAAGTACCTTTATTAAGGGGATTCTCTTGTTTCTATGTTGCTTTACTTCTCGTGCTTCAATTCGAATAGGTTCTTCATTATAAGTCAAGTCATTCAATCGAAAGAACATGCGATGGATCAGAACGATACCTTCAGAGCATAGAAACATGAAAGACATTGTGGATCTTCTCTAACTCTGGTGGCAAAGCTAATTTATATGCAACTGGTCCAACCCTTTCAAGTATCCCATAAGGTCCAATAAATTGGGGACTAAGTCTTCCTTTTTGGCCAAATTTGATAATCTTTTTCCATGGAGACACCTTTGGAAATACTTTATCTCCCACTTGATATTCAATGTTCCGCCTTTTAAGATCAGCGTACGACTTTTGTCTATTCGAAGACATATTTAGACGATCCTTGATAATTTTTACCTTGTCCTCTGTTTGTTGCAAAACTTCAGGACCAACAAGGTTTCTTTCACCTACTTCACTTCAACAAAGAGGGGTCCGGCATTTTCTTCAGTATAGGGCTTAATAGGGAGGCATTCCAATACTCGATTGGTAGTTATTATTATAAGAAAATTCTATCAAAGCCAAGTGTTTGTCCCAACTAGCCTCAAGCTCCATAATGCAAGCTCGAAGCATAGCTTCCAAAATTTGTATCACCCTTTTCGACTGGTCGTCTGTCTGAGGATGGAACGAAGTGCTAAATTTCAACTTAGTACCCAAAGCTTCCTGCAAGCGACCCCAAAATCTAGATGTGAACCTTGGGTC